>JAODAL010012691.1:0-94382 GCA_025379985.1 Phyllomedusa bahiana
CCTCAGAAGAAGTGCAAACAACACAAGTGCAGCCAGATTAGCTCCTAATGTAAACTGTCAGGAAACCAAGGGCATATGAGGAAGGCTGTAGATCTCAGAGGCTTCACTTTTTTTGATGACATTTAGAAAAGCGATTAAATACCCATTTTGGAGGATCCCACGTCAACATTAGATCGTGGCAAAACCCCTTTAAATATAATGGAAACAGCTCTATTATATCCACAAAGGTTGAAGTACATTTGTTTGCGGAGGCTGGTGGTGCATTTGACAACAGAAAAAGTTATCCTTTGGCCTCGTTCACATGGCTTATTTGGGCACGGATTGGCGCCGTACTCCGCGCCGGATTTGCGCTTCAGTACGGCGCCAATCCGTCCCTGTCATTACGGTAATCCACTGCTCTCATAGAGAACAGTGGATTCGTCGCTCCTCCCGCTCGGCGAATCCGCCGCGGGGGTAGAACAAGTGACATGCACATCATTTACGGCGCGGACGCGCCGTAAACAATGCATTGTCTATGGGGCCGGGAGCGGCGCCCCCGCCGCGCTTCGGCCCCGCCCCCGCCCCGCCCCTTATTCACGGCGGATTTGTGAGCTCAATACGGCTCACAAATCCGTCGGGAATAAGCCTTGTGAACACGGCCCTTTCAGCTCCATAGTGCCGCACTACGGCCTCTGTGTGGGGTCAGTGAGTCCACAGGGCTGCTTTTACAGAAATTCTCTTCTACTCTGTGACTGATACCTGTCCTGGCCATGACCACTAGGTTATATATTCATGAGCCACCCAAGAGTACAACTACTACATTCGATTATTTACTATGCTTACTATAGTGATGTAAGTCATGCTACTACTAGATATATCCTTAGAAGACCTAAAAAGTAAGTGGTGATGTATATATACTTATAGGTGGGCATCATAACCCACTGATTTCTACAGGCTTCAGAGTTCTTTATTTATTGGTAATTTTCATACATATTTTTTTGCTTTCTTGCTTTCTTCAGACTGTGGGAGATGTACAAAAAACTTGATTAAAGGGGTTGTCTCACTACAAGTATTGCTTTTTATGTTAAAGATCTTGCAAAAACAAGTCACTTTGCAATATATGTCCATTAATAGTATCCTACCTATTCTGATACCCCCTCTTTTATGGACTGCATCAAGTCGCTATAGCTACAGACCTGTTTGATCTCCCCTGATAGGCTGTCAGCACTGGTTGCTATAGCTACAGACCTGGCTTCTACTGCAGCCTAGTAGAAGCCAGTAAACACTCCCCTGAGTTCAAAATGAAACCAAGAAAACAGGACTGAGGTAAGATGAATCAATGTAGTGAGACAACCCCTTTAATCTTAAGAGTGCCCCGTCTCAGATATTTGTTACATCGATAGGATATGCCTTAGGTATCTTGGTATTTTGATAGGTGCAGGTCCACCACTGAAACCTGTACAGCTTGTCTGGAAAATGCCCTCTCTCTCTCCCCCCCTCCCCCCCTCTCCAAAAAAAAAAAAGTCGCCATGTGGAATGGAGAGTTGGTTGCACTTGCACAATACTCTCCATTCTTTGGCTGTACTCCGAACCTGCTCTCCCAGGTGGGAACCACATCAATTAGACATTAAAGGGAACCTGTCACATAGGTTATGCCCCCCTTGCTGAGGGCAGTACAAGCTAGTCTCAGACCTGCTGTTTCCAGCGCTGTGTCCCTTATTCTGTAAGATGCTGTAGTTTTAGAGCATTTACCCCTCAAATCTTATTCATGAGCAGATGCTAACCCCGCCCACCAAAGACGAGCACCGCCCACTGACAGTTATTCTCATGTTTCTACCTATTCAAAATAATAGGTTTGTCAGTTGAGGTGGGTGGGGCTAGCCTCAGGTGGGCGGGGTTTGAAAAAAACGACTTTGAATGACTCTTCGAATGACTTCTGGCTGAAAACTGCAGATTTGAGCATTAAATACACGAAAACTGCTGCATCTTACAGGATAAGGGACACAGCGCTGGATACAGCAGGTCTGACACTAGCTTGTTCTGCTCTCAGCAAGGTGGGCATAAACTATGCGACAGGTTCTCTTTAATAACCTTTCCTATCGATATTCCATTAATGTCTGAGATGGAAACACAAACTAATGGGTAGTTCACATATGGAGACTGCTTTCAGTGTGGTGTCATTCTATGATATTCACTGCCTGGAGGTCAGTAGAGAGGTGTAAGTAAATCATATCGATGTTTTCTGCTTTTACAGATCTTACAAAACAGGCTCTGGTGTTAACAATAGGAGAACGGAGCTTTTCCTGAAGGAGCATGAACACCTCAGAAGGTAAGGTGGAGTGGCTCTCTCTGCTGTTCTGTTAGTCCTGAAACATATAGAGTTAATGTGTGCAGTATAGATTTTAGCTTTCTGTGGCCTAATTGCTCTGCACAAAGATCTAAAAGTCAATAGGCTGATCCTGCAGCCAGGCATGCCGAGCAGAGAGTTCATGCTTTACAGCAAAACTCACATTCAGCAAGTTTAAGAATAGACATCATTACAAGAATAGAGACTTCCTCGAAAGTAATAGGTCATCACAATTGTGCAGCCTCTTTGTTTCTAATCACTTACCTACTAGGAGCCTGTACCTCGATATTGCAGATGCTTTTGGCTATTATTGCAGGAGAAGCATATTCCAAATAGGAATCCGTACAGTGTTATTTATTCCTATGGCTTTCCATGGGTGAATTGGGTGGGGAGGTATTCTGTCTGCCATAATTTACTTTAGTGTAGTCAACGTTGATTATTGGACTCACAAGGATAAATACAATGGAATTAGTAAATTACTTTTGGATACAGCCTAATCTTTCTCAGCTGGAAAGACATGGTGACTGCAATATTTCAGGAACTTACTGGGAATGCATTTCCTGGGCCACTGTTCCTTGAAACCATATTGAACTTCTAATATCTGCACATTTCTTGCACTGTGTAAGACAGTAAATCGGCATGGGCATTTCTCTGGTAAAACACCTGAATCAGTGACATCCATGGTAGTACTGCATGTTTTGCAATGCTCTTTACCTGTGCCAGGATGAGTTGCTTTTTTGGACACCAGGGATGGATAGCATTTATTATTAGTGTACCCTGAGTTTATCGTATGGGACTTTAAAGAAAGTGGTTTACAAAGCTGAGTGGTATGCCGTGAACAAGGGCCATGTAGCAGCACCTGAAACGCGTAGGCTATGTGGATGTAGCAGTTGTTCCCTCTGTACTATGAAGGTGTTGTTCCAATAAATACTTTTCCAGATTTCTGCACACATTGCTGGATTGGTATTTTCCTTTACAAATTATTATGGACAAGGACCTCCTTTATCTGTATTGGTTGTCTTATTTTTTTTTTTATCTTAATTTTTCTTATTTTAGCCATTTTGGTACCTTTTATTACTAGAGTCACATTAAGTTATGGTTTTGGGTTACAATATTTTTAACCAAGGCACTTTGCCCACAACAGATTTTTTTATAGGCTTTTCATTTTGTGCCATGGATTTTTATAGGGCTAATCTGCATTGTGTGCACTGATGCAGTTTCCACAAAGAACCTTTGTAGATACTGTTCCATCTCGTTGATTAGCTTTAAACATGTCGGCAAAGTTAAATAAAAATTAACAAATACATTGCTGTTCTGATTTTGCTTTCTTTTAAAGTTAGAGCAGTTATTCCCTCCTGCTTTTGTACAGAAGGTTTCCTAGTCTGCTGACCACCTGCTGTAGCATCCCTGGTGTGGCTGTTGATGTTACTTTCTGCTGTGTTTTATCAGCAGCACAAGAATTTATATTTCTTACTGGCAGACTTTAACCCTTTAGCGCACTGTTGCTTTGTGCCCTGCTGTTAAAATCCTCCCTTCACCAGTGTCCCTCTAATAGGCTCAACTAGAAATAGCAGAGCTGAAATGTCAGTCACTGCTGTAGTACCACCCACAGCCTAAAGCTTGATGTACAGAGCAAGCTCCGTGAATGAGCCAGACGGGAAAACCTTGTTCTTAAAAATAAGAAATAATTTTTTTTCCTACAATGCTGATTTATAAATTGGATACTTATATGTAATGGGATTCTTATTGCGTTGCAGAATACTCACAGATGCTGCACCAAAATTGTGAAATTACGCCATATAAATACTCTTGCCCCTAAATCATATTCATCTTGTAACGTGAAGGACTACTGTATTACATAATTGCAGAAGGAGTTTTAATATTTCTGTCCACTGTACTACAGAGATAAAAAGGGCAATTTTTGGAAGCCTGTATTCTGAAAGTGATATTTGTCGGAGAGATGGGCAGATGTGCCCAAATCCATTGCTGTACAGTTTAGGCTCATAATCTGTAAGAAGAAAATAGCAGGGCAGGTGCAGAGGAGGTTGACAAAGTGGGTTAGAGAAAGAGGTGGATTCCAGTACCAAGACAGCCTATCATACTTGAGGTTATGCAACTTAAAGGGGTTGTCTCACTACAAGGATTGCTTTTTATGTTAAAGATATTGCAAAAACAAGTCACTTTGCAACAGGGCTGTGGAGTCGGCAAGCCGAAGCCCCGACTCCGACTCCTCAATTTCCCAAACCTCCGACTCCTGACTCCCTCATACATGGCGCATGTTTAAGTGATAACTTTACTGTAGTAAAATGGTAACATCAGGGTGTTTAACACCTTATGATACAATAATCAAGCTATTTTGATAGAACAGACACTTACAAGCAAAAGGGTAACAATGTTTTGATCTTTTGAACACTTGTGGGTAGAGTTGAAGAAAAAGCTGTATTTGTATCCAAGTCCAGTCTGCACCAACATTGGGAATGTGTAGAAGACACCTGGGATCAGATTTTGGTCAAGATGTGCTTGAATCTGACTCAGCGCCCAGAAGGATTCAGGCAGTATTGAAAACCAAAGGTGGATTTACCAAATACTAACAAAATAATAAAAATTAACACTTTGATTTTTAGGAGCAAAATTGTAACTAAGCAGATGCTAAATACTTGCATTTCAAATTTATGTATAATATGGGTCAGATGACTGTGTATACAATTAGGCCGTGTTCACACGGCTTATTTCGGCGCGGTTTGGCGCCGTCCTGCGCGCCGTTTTTGCGCTGCAGTACGGCGCCAATCCGTCGCAGTAATTACGGTAATCCACTGCTCTCATAGAGAACAGTGGATTCCGTCACTCCTCCCCGCTCGGCGAATCCGCCGGGCGGGGAGAAAGTGACATGCACATTATTTACGGCACGGACGCGCCGTAGATAATGCATTGTATATGGGGCCGGCGGGCTGCCCGCGTCCCGCCCCTTATTCACGCCGGAATTGCGAGCACAATCCGGTTCGCAAATCCGGCGTGAATAAGCCGTGTGAACGGGGCCTTACAGTAGCCTCATGTACAAAGCTGTAGTGGATGGAGAGATATGGAGCCTGAAAGTCACAAGTTCAAAACATTGTTACCATTTTGCTTGTCAAAACACTGCAGGAACATTTGTGGAGTCTCTGAATTTGTTCTGAGAAATAGTATTGCCTCCATCAGATCCTGCATACATCACCTAACATATGATCTCATCATTTCCAGGATAGAGAACAGCCTCTCCACACTAACTTGGGTTGGGAGCAAAGCGGTGCCCTCAGGGGCATCATCTCTAACAATGTCAGGGTATACAGGAATTGCCTCGGCCACAGTCAATTTTGATGAATGGTTGAACTCTTCTACTTCTTTGAAAACAGGTGAAACATTTTTCTGAAATCTGTTTTGCCATGGGAGCGGAATGTTTTCCCCTGCGGCAGCGCTTTGCCTGCTCCATGTCATCAATTATACTCCTCATGTAATAAGGCTGAAGATATGGGAGCAGCAGCACTGGCCGGACCCAATTCCTCTAGCTCTTTGCATCGAACTAACTGGACCAACTTATTAAATATTTTGGGAGTCGGTCCAAAATATGACGACTACGACTCCTGCAAAATAGACACCGACTCCGAAACCACGACACCGACTCCACAGCCCTGCAATGCAATATGTGTCAATTACCAGTGTCCTACCAAATCCAAGATATCCCCTCTTGTATGGGCTGCATCAGCTCCTCAGGTCACTATAGCTACAGACCTGTTTGATCTCTCATGATAGGCTGTCAGCACTGGTTGCCATAGCTACAGACCTGGCTTCTACTGCAGTCTAGTTGAAGCCAGTAAACACGCCCCTGAATTCAAAATGAAACAAAGAAAACAGGACTGAGGTAAGATGAATCAATGTAGTGAGACAACCCGTACGGCAATTTAATGACAATCTACAAATATGTTAATGTACAGTACAGTGATCTCTCTCAGGATCTTTGTACGACTGTGCTTGTAACTTTGACTTGGGGGCATCCTCTCTGTCTGGAGGAAAAGAGGCTTAATTATCATAGACAGGGATTCTTTACTGTAAGGTCAGTGAAACTATGGAACTCGCTGCTGTAGGAGGTTGTGGTGATTAATTCATTGAACCAGTTCAAGAAGGGCCTGGATGCCTTTTCTTGAAAAATATTGTATTGTATGAAGTATTGGAGGTTGTGGTTGCTAGATTCTGGAGAAGGGACATTGACCCGGGGATTTATTCTGTCAAATTTGGAGTTCAAAAGGAGTTTTTCCTCTGTTATGTTGTAATTGGAATATACCTTCTAAAGGGTTTCTCCTTCATCTTGTTCAGCACAGTATGTTGGACTTTACAGCACTTTCTTTTTTTTTTTTTTTTTTTTTTATAAACCTTCTCCACTATGTTACTGATGTCTGTATCCACTGACAGTGCTTAAAAGATTATTTGAAATGGCTTCCAGCCTTTTAGGGTTCAGTCACTCCTAATGTGTTTTATATCAAATATATACACATATAATACACTATAACAAGAAGGTTTTCACAGCATCAGAATATCCAAAAATTCATAGTTTATTCTTACAGTAGATTTGTATATAATACACTGCAGACACAGACCTGAATCATGCACTCCTGAATATAGAAATTAAAAAACAAAGAGGGAAAAGTCTTGGAAATCACCAGATCGATAGACATGTTAATGATATGTAAACGCTAAAAAAAAATTGAAAACAAAATATGCAGAACGTCCCGATTTATTCAGTATTGTATATGAGTGCCGCACACAGAAATACGTGCACTTAAACACCTTGACATGCTATCAGTGAGGTTACTAATGGTTGCCTGAGGACTGCTATGCCACATTGAATGCACTTGGGCACCCAAATAATCAAGATTGCCCGCCGACAGCTTCTTTTGCAATTTCTGATCAATGAAGTCCCAGATATAGTTGATGGGAGACAATTACATAGACGCAGCAGGCCATGGTAGCATGTTTAGGCCATGCAGGCTGCTCACAGTAGTACGAGTAACGGGGCCTGGCATTGTTCTGTTGAAAACATCTGCTGGAATACTTTGAAGGAAATAGCTGTTCTATGGTTTCATGACCAAATCAATGTAGTACCGAGCTGTTAGGGTACCTGTAATGAAGCGGGGTCTCATTACTGTATGTTATAATACTCCATACCATAATCCAGGGAGTAGAACCAGTGTGATGTTCCCTTGTGAAGACCTCTTCATGGGGCTACCCACCTGGCCTCCAGACCATATTATAGCTATTATTGCATCTAAGACAAGGGCCGAATACATCGCTGAAGAGGATAGGCCTCCATCCCAGCCCTTATTGCAGAAGGGTGACCTGAGGTCAATGGAACACCTGTAGCTGGATGTCTAGCTTGTATCTGCATGTCGTGCAGATGCATTCTTATGGTTTGTGTTGACAAATCAGGGTGGTGCATGGGATATGATGTCCAATTTTGATTGCAGTACAGAATGGATCACCATGCACCATTCTTCCAATCAAATGATCTATCCATGCAGAGCTTCGCATCTGCACACCTCTTACTGTCATTCTAGTTTGTCGTTGTTCTCCAACCATCGGGACACAAAATGTTAAGTCTTGACATTCCATCCTAGGCGTGTAATGATCTACTGAATGGATAAACCAATGTCTTTTAGTTCAAAGACTCTGTCCCTCTCAATTTGTGACAATTGGTGATAACGGGCACATCCACTAACAGGAGGCATCGCACGATCATCCACCTCCATTTAATCTGATTTTTGAGGTTTCTTGTGGCTATAAAACTTCACTTTCAATCTGGCTTCATGCCTGTCCTACACAGACTGGAGCCAGATGCTTGAAAATAAGATTATTTACAGATGTTAGCGACACCTTCTACTTCCTCGATCTGCATAACCTTATTATCTACTCCTCTTGGCAGTGCATTTTTTTATCAGATAATTTTTATTAAAGATTTTTTGTTTTATACAAACCTATATAAAAGCGTTTATTACAAATGAGAAAATAAAAAGTATAAACTAGTATGTCTTATAACAGTTTTTGCATAGAAAAAAAAAAGTTACAGGTTTAAAGGAGTTGTCCCACTACGCTGTTTCACAGAGCCAAAAGCAGCTTTCATTCATGCATCCTATCGGTTCCTGGTCAGGCTGTGGGACATTAGCTTATAAACTCTGCATAAAAAGGTCTCCTAATTACTGACATGAGAGCAGGAGATGTTTAGCTAAAGTCCAGAGAAGCTTCAGAGGTAAAGTAAACAAAATAGTCTCCTTTGTTTGTAAGATCAGATAACATTCAAGCTCTCATGTTGCTGGCAATTCTGAGTGCTGACCTGTGTGATGATGACATCCATGTTATCGGATAAGACAAACAGCAGTGGAGATCAGGGCTGAACAGGTCGGTAACCTAGAGAAAGCTGAGTGCACTCAGAGATGATAAAATCATTTTTATCTCCTCAACAAAGAAAAATAAACAAAGCAATCTGTGAAAAATGTCTTCATTTACTGTCTCCTACATGTTGAAAGCTAATCTTTGTAGTGAGATAACCCCTTTAAACACTCCCATAATTTCTCCTACACACATCTAGAGAAAAACAGAACCTCTACCGGTACAAAGACACCAATATTTAATTCAGTAGGTCGTTAATTGGCGAGCACACCGAACAGGATACTCAGTACACCGTTTTCAAATCGCAAACGTAGCAAATAAAAAAACAGGGCCTTAAGTTATAATCAATAAAAAGAATTACATGGTAATTGGTACCTTTTGTCAGGAAATGACCTATTGTTTTCATAAAGTTTTTATGCTAAAAACTAAAATCTATACGCTTTGATTCTGCTTGTGAACTGTGGAATTGGGTTATTACTTCTTGTTTTGTAGCGGTCATTTCTCAGTAGTCATCTCATTATCTTCATAGGCAAGATGATAATATACAATAGATGATGCTTAGTGCTTACCTTTTCTGCACAGGTGACAGATCATGCCCACTACACTCTCCCATATAAAACAATCAATCATCTACTGACTATAGGCCCATGTAATCCATGTGGCTGCTGTAAAGCAAATCTCTAAATGCTGTTAATAGCAGCTTAAAGGGGTTGTCTCACTACAAGGATTGCTTTTTGTGTTAAAGATCTTGGAAAAACAAGTCCCTTTGCAATATGCGTTCATTAACAGTGTCCTACCTATTCTTAGATCTCCCCTCTTGTATGGGCTGCATCAGCTCCTCCGGTCGCTATAGCTACAGACCTGTTTGATCTCTCCTGATAGGCTGCCAGCACTCGTTGCTTTAGCTACAGACCTGGCTTCTACTGCAGCCTAGTAGAAGCCAGTAAACACGCCCCCGAATTCAAAATGAAACCAAGAAAACAGGACTGAGGTAAGATGAATCAATGTAGTGAGACAACCCCTTTAAGCAAGATGTCTACTCCAATAATTATATACAAAAAATAGAATTAAAAAAAATCTACAATCCGAAAGCAAAATGTGTAAGAAAAAATGTTTTGTTTTAGTATATACAGTGGGGAAAGTAAGTGATACACTGGCGATTTTTGCAAGTTTTCCCATCTACAAAGAATGGAGAGGTCTGTAATTTTTATTGTAGATACACTTCAACTGTGAGAGACAGAATCTAAAAAAATCCAGAAAAAAGTCACATTTTGAAATAATTAATTTGTATTTTATTGCATGAAATAAGTATTTGATACAGTAGAAAAACAAAACTTAATAGTTGGTACATAAATCTTTGGTTGCAACATGCAGACATTTCCTGTACTTCTTGACCAAATTTGCACACACTGCAGCAGGGATTTTGGCCCACTCCACCATACAGATCTTCTCCAGATCTTTCAGGTTTCAGGGCTGAAAATGGACTACATTGAGGTTCAGCTCCCTCCAAAGATGTTTATTTGGGTTCAGGTCTGGAGACTGGGTAGGCCACTCCAAGACCTTGAAATGCCTCTTATGAAGCTGCTCCTGAATTGCCCTGGTTGTGTGTTTTGGATGACTGTCCTGCTGGAAGACCCAGCCACGACCCATCTTCAGTGCTCTTACTGAAGGAAGGAGGTTGTTGGCCAAAATCGTGTGATACATGGTGCCAACAGTTGTTGCCTTCTCACCAAGCTGCTTGCCTATTGTCCTGTAGCCCATCCCAGCCTTGTGCAGGTCTACAATTTTGTCCCTAGTGTCCTTACACAGCTCTTTAGTCTTGGCCATGGTGGATTGTGTGGACAGGTGTCTTTTATACAGGTAACAGGTACGATAAATACAGGTAATGAGTGCAGAGTAGGAGGGCTTCCTAAAGAAAAACAAGTCTAAGTGAGCCTGAATTGTTGCTGGTTAGTAGGTGATCAAATACTTATTTCATGCAATAAAATGCAAATTATTTAAAAATCATACAAAGTGATTTTCTGGATTTTTTTTTATATTCTGTCTCTGAAGTGTACCTACGATAGAAATTACAGAGCTCTCTATTCTTTGTAGGTGGGAAAACTTGCAAAATCGCCTTTGTATCAAATACTTCTTTTCCCCACTGTAGTTCAAATTAACTAACAAGCATAGTGATACATTTTCTTCACTAACGGTTATTTTCTATGCTGCTTACCAAATTGTTCACAGAAGCAGTAATATAAGCATTTCACTAGAATTGGAATATCATTTAAATGCTTAATCTTTTAGGCTATATTCACACGGCTTATTTGCGGGGCGTAATTACGCCCCGCAGTTACGCTGTGTGGACGGGGGCGGGTCGGGAGCGGGGGGCCACACCTCGCCGGCCCATAGACTATCATTACTAGCGACGCGTATACGCCGCTAGAAAATGACATGTCACTTATCTCCCCCCGCGGCGGATTCGCCGAGCAGGGAGAGGAGACGTAATCCACAGTTCTCTATGAGAACTGTGGATTCCGTAATGACTGGGACGTATTCCAGCCTTAATTCGCGCAGTACGGCGCGTAATTACGGACTGAAATACGTCCCATTTTAAGCCGTGTGAACATAGCCTTAGTTGAAAATGTCTAAGAAAAGAATTTTCCCCACCAATGTTTTATTTCCGTTCTTTAAAAAAAGGGGAATTTAAAGTTCAATTCTGTTTTGACTGACCTTGTTGAAAGAAAAAAAAAGCAGGTTTGGGATGTCCTGAACTCAAATTTTTTCTCTACCCCTATCCATCTCGCTAAGGGTTAGTTCCTGCAACAAATTTTAACGTAGAATTTGACTAGGATTCTCCATTTGATTCCATGTTAAACTCAACGTACAACCAGCCTCCTATTGTGAACTGTTCTACTTTAGGTAGGCATGAGGTGAATTAGGCCTATGGAAATGGGGCTAATCTGTGTTCTCATCAGAGGTGAATACCGCCTCTACAAAGATAAAATCCTTGGCAGATATCTGCCTTTATGATTCCTCATTGGATTTTTCTGATTTAAAAAACCCGATATTTGAACATACCGTAACTATTAATTCAGGGTTAAAGCTTATAGAGGTGAACTTACTTGTCAGCGTTACTCAGGCTTTGCGTTGCTTCTGGTGTGGTGTCATTTCCAGTTTCCCTTGGTCACCCCATGTTGTGGAAGGAAGAGGGAGTGAAGTTGGATGTCGAGCATCATGTCCTCTGTTATTTCTGGTTTCCGAAACATATGGGAACCTGGAAGTAAGGCGGGAATTTGCCCCAGCGTGGACTTCGCGGGACCGAAAAGCTAATGCGCCCCTGAAGGGTTAATTAAAATTAAAAAAAAAAAAAACACCCTATATTTTATATCCCCAAAAACCCAAAAAATAAAATGACTTTTATTGATTACAGATAAAAAATATCTAACCTACCAATATATCCCTACACTAAACCCTTACAAAAAATACATCTACCTATCCACATATATATGGGGGACCCGCCCTAATAAGGGCGCCCCCACCCGGAACCTAAGCTAAACAAACCCTGCTGTACCCTAAGTAAATAACCTAGGGAAATACCTCTGATATAGAATATACAAAATATCTAAAAAGATAAGAAAATAGAAAATGGATACAAAAAGTGCCCCTTTAAAATATATCAAAATTTCCAGCCCAATTTCATTTTTTTAAATGCCACAAAATCCCTAAACTGATATTAATCTTCACAGGAATATATAAGCATGACAGAACGAGCCAAAAATTTTGTGTGATTAATAGACAAATGTACCGACGTGTTTCACCCCCCACCCACCCACCCTCTAGGGGGTTCATCAGGGAACAAATATAGGGTATAGGGAAAAGAGTATTCCAAGAAATATAGGGAACACCAAAAAATTTGAAATAATTTAATAACATGCGTCCCTAAGTAAAAAGAACAAATAATATAAACAATAATAAGAAAAATTAGCCCCCGATAGATGAAAAAAAATTTATAAGGGTCGTGAACAAATTTTAGGGGTCCCATGTTACTATGTCAAAATAGATGATAGGTAGTGAACTAAGAAGCTGCCAGCTACTTATTAAATCAATAAAAGTTAATTTTTATTTGGTTCTAGGGTATATACTAATATATGTTGTTTTTTCCTGTATTCATTACTGTATAATTCATTACTGTATAATGTTTGGGCATGCGTGGTTTCTATAACTTCTTAATACCCATAAAATAAAAACCCAAACCCAACCCCAATTGAGATTTGGTCATGGGTTTTTTTT
This sequence comes from Phyllomedusa bahiana, assembly GCA_025379985.1. Taxonomy (NCBI): domain Eukaryota; kingdom Metazoa; phylum Chordata; class Amphibia; order Anura; family Hylidae; genus Phyllomedusa; species Phyllomedusa bahiana. Next base: position 13,016 of record JAODAL010012691.1, read on the forward strand.
TTTTTTTTAGGTTGCTTTTGCCAGAATTGGTTTGAGCCTGCTTTGAATTGCTTAAATTTAGGTTGAATGTGACTCAAATCTGAATGACCACACTATTGTTTATTAGATAATTTTCTAACTTTTCTCATTCATTATTCTATATTTCATTATAAAATGTGTACATGTATACAGTAGAAATGATTGCTGGAATTTGCAGTTCTATCCTCTAACCATGAGAGGGCACTGCAGATATGTCAGAATGCTCCACGGTCTGCTAGACTGCATAGATTCAGTAGATATACTCTAAAGGAGTGCTCTAAAAGCATTTCAAAATAATTAAAATGTAGATTGTGGGGCATACTTTCTTGCTGAATCTCTGCCTGGGGTCAGGATACTTTGTAGCATCATGTAGAAGGTAACATAATATAGATTAATTATCAGTATGTGTACAATGTCTGTGGTTGTTACTGACGTGAAATTAATTTTTACATGGATGCTTTTATGAAGGTATGAAAGTGCTATGGATTTTACTTTTCTGGGTTCATAGGTACATAGGGCGAGATGTCCGAAAATTGGGTGTGCTTCGTCAGTTTTTAGGCTAATTAAATAAGTGTAAAGTGCGCCAGAAAGTCCGACCCTAAAAAAAAAATCTGCGTCAGTACCTGCATTAAACCTAATGTCCTAAAAGATCAATTGCCTCCATAACGAAATGCGCCTATTTCGGCGCATAGCACTTCATTACCAGTGTAGATGTGTTAGGCGCAGTTCACATTTTACAAGTATGTGTTAGGCGCATTTCATATCCTTGTAATGATAACCTATGCGCCTCCGTGCGCGATGTGCTTCGATAGGGGCATTACATACTCTACCAATGAAATGTTTTGTGCCGCGATTAGCGCAAATCATGGCACTTAGCATATCATTAGAGGGTATTTAATGCCCCTATCGAGGCACATCGCACAAGGAGGCGCATAGCTTATCATTACAAGTATATGGAATGCGCCTAACACATACTTGTAATGTGCCTAACATATAGTTGTAAAATGTGAAATGCACCTAACACATATTCATTTGTAATGATGTGCTATGCGCCTCAATAGGAGCACTTCGTTATGGAGGCGCATAGCGCATCATTTTTAGGTGCATTACAATGTGTCAGTCCCGGCATATAATGCGCCTAGTTTTGGTGTACGACAGTTTATTTGCATCTACAGTCATAGCCAAAAGTTTTAAGAATTACACAAATATTATATTTTCCCATGATCTGTTGCCCTCTGGTTTTTATGTGTGTTTGTCAGATGTTTTTATCACATACAGAAATACAAGTGCAATCATATTATGATTAACAAAAGCTTTTATTGACAGTTAGAATGAGTTAACCCCTTAAGGACCCAGCCAGTTTTGGCCTTCCTGACACAGCCCTATTTTTTAAATCTGGCATGTGTCACTTTATGTGAGAATAACTTTTTGACACTTTTACCTATCTATGTGATTCTGAGATTGTTTTCTCGTGACACATTGTGCTTTAAGTTAGTAAGAAAATTTTATCCATACAAGCATACAAGCAACAAAAATATCAAAATTTCATAAAAAATTTGAAAAATCTGTGATTTTGAAAGTTCAAAAATTTCTGCGTGCAAGACAAATAATTATTCACCACAAAATAGTTTATAACTAGCATCTACCATATGTCCACTATAGTTGGCATCATTTTTTAAATGTCCTTTTTTTTTATCATTAGAGGCTTAGAATTTAGTATAATTCTCACATTTTCAAGAAATTTGCAATATACATTTTTTTAGGGACCAGTCCAGTTCTGACGTGGCTTTGAGGGCCTGCATTAGATACCCCCATAAATGACGCCTTCTAAAAAAATAGACCCCTAAAGTATTTACAACATTGTTTAGGAAGTTTGTTAACCCTTTAGTATTTCACAAAAAAAGCAAAGTGGAGGTGAAATTTCAAAATTTCACTATTTTTGCAGATTTTCAAATTTTTATCCATTATTCACTGGAATACGGTAAATGTACTAGGTAAAATGAAATTGTAATAATCAATTCCCCCAGGGCTGCCTTTTAGAGATACCCCAAAAGTGGCCCTAGGCATTTTTTGGCTCAACCATAAGCCCCAGAATAGGAGGAGCACCTACTATACTCTGGGTCTCCTTTTTTAATACGATTTATATTAGGCGCCATTTCAGGTTTGAAGGGGCCCCTTTAAAGTGCTAAAACTTAATAACACCCCTAAAAAGACCCCATATTGGAAACTACAACCCCTTAAGTATATATACAGGTGTGATGAGTATAAATCGACCCCACAGGTGATTCACAAATTTTTTTAGAAATTAGGCCGTGAAAATTAAAAATATTTTTTTCCAATAATCTGCAATTTTAGCTGAAATTTTTCATATTACAAAGAATCCGGAAAAAAAAGAACCCCAAAACTTTGTTGAGTAATTTTTTCCCAAGTTCAGCAAAAACCTTTACATGTGGGTGTAAACTGCTGTTTAGGCGCATGGCAGGCGTAAAGGGGGGGAAAGCGCTACTTGGCTTTTGGAACGCAGATTTTGGTGGGGCCATGTCGCATTTGGCAAAGCCCCTAAAGTACCAGAACATTGAAACCTTCCAGAAGTCGCCCCATTTTAGATTCAACACCCCTCAGGGATCTCATCTAGGGTGTATTGTGCATTTGGGTGCACAGGTGTTCCATCGTTTTTTTTTAGCATTGGGCCATGAAAATGGGGAGGGAAAAACGCAGTTCCACCATTTTTTGGGCTGTAATTTTACATCGTTTGCCGTGCACTGTAAATGATGTGATAACTTTACTATGGGCGGTCGGTCCCAATTGAAAAAATGGTTAAAAATTTTATAAGTTTTTTTTATATTTTATTACTTTACACAATAGAAATAGGTCTATAAAAAATTGCGTTTTTATTTTTGTCCTATTCTGACAGTCTTTACTTTTTTAAATTTTCTGTGGCAGAGCGTTGGGGCCTTGTTTTTGCGGGTAAATTGACTTTTTATTGTACTTTTGGGGGAAAACCCTTTTTGACCCATTTTAAAATGTTTTTTGGAAGGCAGTGAAAAAATACGCAATCCTAGTAGTTTTTTTTTTTTATTACTTTATTTTTTAAAAGCGCTCACTTGTGCAGTATCCGTAATAAGTTAGCTTTACTCTTGGGGACGATACGATTAAAGGCGATAACCCAATTTATATATTTTTTTTTTATGTTGAATTTCTTTAAAAAAAAAAGAAGTGTTTTAGTGTGTAAAAGAATATTTATGCATCGCTATCTCTGAGAGCCATAACTTTTTTTATTTTCCGTATACAGAGCTGTGTTAGGACTTTTTTTTTGCGGGGTGAATGGACGTTTTAATTGGTACAACGTTGGCGTTAATAGCGTTTTGACACTTTATTCCATTTTTATGGCTGCGGGATGAACAAAAATCTTAATTCTGTGATAGTTTTTTTTTTTTTTTTTTTTTACGGCATTCACCGTACGGGTAAAATTTAAAATGACCGATTTATAGGCGGGTTGTTACGCAACGCGCGATACCAAATACGGGTACTTTATTTATTTTTCATCTTTTTGGGGCGATTGCGTTTGTAAAGGGGAAAAGGGGTGTACGTTTTTATTTTATTTTTCGGTTTTTGTATTTACTTTGTTTCACTTTTTTTTAAAAATTTTCACATTTTTTTTTTTACTTTTCCCCCATAAGGGATTTGAATGAGAGATCTTTAGATCTCTCATTCAATAGGAATCAATGCACAGCTTGTTGCTGTGCACGGTTCCTATGACAACTGTCGGTCACAAATGCCGGGCCATGCCCCCAGGGCACGGCCGGGCACGTGAAGTCACAGCAACCCGGAAGGCAAATTTTATGCCTTCCGTGCTGTCTGTCAAAGGCAGAGCTGCACGGATCGAGCGATCCGTGTGCTTGCGCCGACAGAGGCGCAGGAGGAGCGATCTCCTCCTGCGTCTTCCTTAGTTATTTGCGACCCATGGCGCAATAATTAAGGGGTTAACCGGCCCCCCCCCCCCCCCCCCTCGAGTGATCGCGGGTCGGGGCCTGACGCAACGGGATGTCAGCGTAATAACAGCTGACACCCCGGGGCCCGATTGCGCGAACTCTGCTTTAGAGTTCGCACGATCCTCAGGACGTTGCAATACGTCCAGGTGCGTTAACCGCCAAACGACCTGGACGTATCATACGTCCAAGGTCGTTAAGGGTTAATGCAGCAGTCAATATTTGCAGTGTTGACCCTTCTTCTTCAGGACCTCTGCAATTCTCCCTGGCATGCTCTCAATCAACTTCTGACTGATAGCAGTCCATTCGTGCACAATCAATGCTTGCATTTTGTCACAATTTGTTGGTTTTTTTTTTGTCCACCCTCTCTTGATGATTTACCCCAAGTTCTCAAATGGGGTTAAGATCTGGGAGTTTCCAGGCCATGGACCCAAAATCTCTGTTTTGTTCTCCCCCGAGCCATTAGTATCACCTTTGCTTTTTGGCAAGGTCTCCATCATGCTGGAAAGGCAGGGTCACCAAACTGCTCTTGGACGGTTGGGAGAAGTTGCTTCTTGGAGGACATTCTGGTACCATTTCCCTTTTTTCATGGATTGTTTTTAGGCAAGACGTTAGAGAGCCGATTCCCTTGCTGAAAAAGCAACCCCCCACATGAATGGTTTCTGGGTGCTTTACAGTTGACATGAACAAGACTGGTGGTATCGCTCACCTTGTCTTCTCGAACAAGCTGTTTTCCAATGTTCCAAACATTCGGAAAGGGATTCATCAGAGAAAATGACTTACCCAGTCCTCAGCAGTCCCCCTCCCTGTACCTTTGGCAGAATATCAGTCTGTCCCTGAGTTTTTTTTCTGGAGAGAAGTGGGTTCTTTGCTGCCCTCCTTGACACCAGGCCTTGCTCCATGATCTCCGCCTCACAGTGCGTGCGGGTGCACTCACACCTGCCTGCTGCCATTCCTGACAAGCTCTGCACTGCTGTAGCCCGATTCCGAAGCTGAAACACTTTTTAAAAGACGGGCCTGGCGCTTGCTGTCTTTCTTGGGCGCCCTGGAGCCTTTTGGCAACAATGGAACCCCTCTCCTTGAATTCCTTGATGATGCGATAGATTGTTTGACTGAGGTGCAATCTTTCTACTGCGATACTCTTCCCTGTTAGGCCAGTTTTGTGCAGTGCAATGATGACTGCGCGTGCTTCATTCGAGATATCCATGGTTAACAGAAGAAAACAATGATGCCAAGCACCAGCCTCCTTTTAAAGTGTCCATGGTGTGATTCTTACTTAATCATGACAGATTGATCTCCAGCCTGTCCTCATCAACACCCACACCTGTGTTAATGGAGCAATCACTGAAACGATGTTAGCTGGTCCTTTTAAGGCAGGCCTGCAATGAAGTTGAAATGTGTTTTGGGGGAAAAAGTTCATTTTCTAGGCAACTATTGACTTTGCAATTAATTGCTGTTAAGCTGATCACTCTTTATAACATTCTGGAGTATATGCAAATTGCCATTAAAAAAACCTGATGCAGTAGACTTTGTAAAAATTAACATTTGTATCATTCTCAAAACTTTTGGCCATGACTGTAAAATATGGCATTAAAAGCGGTTTTAGCGCAATATAGTCCAAAAAACTGGCGTTGGCGTGTTGGGAAATGTCGCCCATAGTGTCCTAGAGCAGGAGGATGAGAATCTGTCATGAAGACATCTTGCCTTCTCCATCCTAAAACAAACAACCAGTATGTTTCTCTGCATTGAATGTGTCATATAGCAGATTGTGTTCACTTTTGTGTTCATTTAGATCAACCGACGTAACATGTGCTTACACTTAACAATTTTGCTTTCTTTCAGTCCCAGCCATGCTTATATTAGACGACCACTCCGTATTTTTTTTTCTTTAGTCCGATTTAAATCCATCTAATGAACAGTGTAGCCAATAATTTTTCTTACCGCTGGCTATATTTATGTATTTTGTTGGTTCAGGTCACCCGCACTCTGCTTTGCTGAAACACACAATTAGCCTTATTTTATGAAAACTGTCTAACAGTAAGACGGTCTATGTTGCCTCCAGCAGTTAATGAGAGTTAGCTTTCCTTTTAGAAAAGCCCTTTGAAAAAAAGAAAGCTAGGCTTTGATTGTTTGCACTGGGCAACATAGACAATCTCACTGTTAGACAGTTTTCATAAATGAAGCCCAATGTCTGCCCTGTAAACTGGATTTTGAAAGGGTCTCACACCTCATATTTAAAAAAAAAAAAATGTAATGCTACTTGTGCACTCGCCTTTCTCCACATCTCCATTCCAGCACCGCGCCGTCCTCACTCTCCACCAGTCTTTTGTCGTCTTCTTGCTTCTTCCAGACAGGGATATCATCACTGCAGCCACTGATTGGCCGAAGCAGTCGTGTACCACTGCCCGACTTCATTGTTCAGACAGCACTTTTCTGGAACGGTGACGTCAGGTAGTGGCACGTGCCCCCTGCAGCCAATCAGTAGGTGCAGCGGTAACGTTCCCCTTCAGAAGAAGCAAGAAGTACTGTGATGTGGGGTATAAGTACTGAGATGTGGGGAGAGGTGAGTAGAAGTTTTTATTTTATTTTACATAGAGCAATAAGATAAAAGAATGAGGTGGACAAACCCTTTAATGTCTTTATATATTTTTGAGAGAGTCTATTTCAGTCCCGTAGGAATGCTTAGCGAGACTGGATTCTTGTTCACATCAAAAGCACAGTATATTTTGGTGGATTGGACTGTGGCTCTTGTGACCCAGTAGCGGTTATAAATACTACATACAGAAGCTATAAAGAAAATTATCAGCACTACTATTCATCTTAGATATTTTTTTAATATAGATTTTGACATTGATGTTGCAACAGGTTGGATATATGCCCTAACCAGGAGGCAGAATACACAATGCAATATTTCTAGATGTGGAAGTCCCTTTATAGCCGTGTTCTCAGGCAAGGTTCCCTGGCAGCAGCAAGTCATGTTGATTTTACAGTCAGAATGACAGAATGATTTCGGCCTCTTCATTGATGTTTGAACGATGTTGGAAAAAAAATCACAAAAGATCAACCGAGAGTAAAATCTAATTTATGATCCATGTAGGTAAAGAGACAGGTATGGCTCCTACTAGAGTTGTACTCGTTAGACTCTGTCAGGTCTTGGTATGTTATTCAGATGGCTGCTACTGATAAAAATTTATAACCAGGAGAACTTATTGGGAATTGTATGCAGCACTTTACATGCATTTAGAATATAAACAATTCAATAGAAACTCAAAAGACTTTTCCGAAATTGTTTATTTTGTGACGCGCTGCCAAAATTGTTCAATCTACTTTATCAGATGGCTGATCTTAAATGGGTTTTGCCACGATGTAATGTTGACGTAGGATCCTCCAAAATGGGTATTTAATCACTTTTCTAAATATATGTGATTACAAAAAGTGAAGCCTCTGAGAGCTACAGCATTGCTCTGTCCCCCTTAGTTTCCTGAAAGTTTACATTAGACACGACCAGGACACTGACAGGAGCTGATCTGGCCGTGCTTGCGTGTTTGCACTTCATATCTGATGACAGGGAATATGAAGGAGCTTGCAAGGGGCTGGGGAGAAAGTGCAGTGTATGAGGGTGTCTGCTATATTAGAGAATCCACTAGCTGTAATGCAATTATTTAAGTAAACTTTGCAGACGCTGCCTGCTTCCACGCTCGCTGCTCAGCCCCTTCCCTCTCACCCCTGCAGCCAAGGCATGCTTTGTTTATCATCTCTCCTGAGCTGATAAGAGGTAAGGAATTCACTTTGTGGCAAAACCCCTTTAAGAAAGAGCCAAGGCAGCGGTTTCTAGTAGCGTTATCCTTGTGAATAATGTATACTCAGGTGTTTGACAAGGGGAAAGCAGTCAAAAATAAATAAATCTCAAAATATAAAATTATAAAATGCACTAACTTAATGAACAAAGATAGCAAGGCAGTGAATCGTACATTCGGGTCCTCTCCCCACCACTGGGCCTGTATGCTTTAATTTATTCTACTATAATTATGGTTCATACTGCAAGGGTGTATTTACTAATATTGCTTATGAATATATAAGTATACTTTATTTATTTGATATCGGTTTTGATTATATTCATTAGGGTATGTTCACACGGCATGTTTTACTCTGTATAACATACGCTTTTACGCTGCGCGTTTGGATCAGTTTGTCAATTTCTCAGATCCCAAATGCACCCAAACATGCAGCTAACAAATAGCAATGTGATTTACATTGCTTTTAATTTGAAACACGCATCGGCGTTCACACGAGTGATCAGTGACGTGTCTCACTGCGTCTTTCGGCTCTGTTCCAAGAATTGATAGGATGCAGCAGGAGCCCTATAATAAACTATAGGGTGCGATCCTATTGCAGCCAAAACGCATCCCAACACACAGCTGCGTGTTGGATACATTTAGGATTCAATCGACGCTACGTTTTTGGATACAATTTTCGGGTCTAACATGGACCCGAAATCGTATATAGAAACGCTGTGTGAACATACCCTTATACATACGTTGTGGTAGTGTTCCCTAGTGCAACTATTTTTTTTTATTACATAATTTGTTTTATTTTGAATTTAATTAAGTATGTGACTTTAAAGATAGGCTGAGGTATATATTTGTTGATTCGGTGGTAGGTACTGTATACAGATGAAAATTGGTGATAGATTAGGAAACCAAATGCCTTACCCATAGTGTGGACGCTCCAGATTGATGCCACCCCGGTGTGCGTTTTGGCAAAGCCTCTGTACCAACAGTTGCTAATTGAGTGGTAATATATGCAGATGTACATGAGTAGTACAACTGCCAGTGAGTTTTTTTTATTTTTTTTATTGCAAGTTTCTTTGAGGTAGAAGTGGAGTTGATTTTTTTTTTTTTTTTTTTTCACGAGTTTACCTACCTAATAAGGTTGGCAATCGCAAGCCTAAAGCCTTGTGATTTTTCAGTCACAAGGCTTTAGGCTTGTTGGTCTATCAAAATGGTTCGGATAGGTTACATTGTAGCATTCTAGTACAGTGCAGTACTACATGTCCTGTACTGCTCTTTGTATATGCCAGGATGAGCGACTCCTTTGGGTACCAGATGAGGGCCCTGTTTTCTTTGTTTCTGATACATTGGGGCAGATTTATCAATAGTGTCTAACTGTAAGGCAGTATAAGGTTAGACTAGACACATTTACCATAGGGTTCATAAATCTGGCACAGGTTAAAACTCTCTAGTCGAACTTTGTGCCACTTTTAAGTTGGCTTACTATTATGCCACTTATTACGCACAAATAATGGCGCATTGCGCTATACACTACACCACACCCTTTTCCTTTGAAGCCACATCTCTGTTGTTGGTGTCATGCCCCTTTTGTTGGACTCGGTGCAGAAGTGTCTGTAAATTGTCTAAAACACATAATAAATGTGGTTTAAAGCATTGACGACATTATTTTTGGCGCAACTGTCTTGATAAATTTACCCCATATATATATATATATATAAACAATTGAAACCAAAAATTTACATACACTATGTATGTATGTATGTATATATAACTCCTGACAGAACTGGTGTTACTGAGCCATGTTTGTAGGTTGCCTTGCTTGAACCTGTATTTTCAACTTTGCCCATAAATTTTCAATAGGATTGAGATCAGGACTTTGTGATGGTCACTCCAAAACATTGACTTGGTTGTCCTTAAGCCACTTTGTAATCAGTTTGTCAGTATGGTTCAGGTAATTGTCCATTTGGAAGACCTATTTTCGCTGAAACTTTAACTTCCTGGCTGATGTCTTGAGATGTTGCTTCAGTATTGCCACATAATCTTCCTTCCTCATGATGCCATCTATTTTGTGAAGTGCACCAGTCCCTCCTATTGCAAAACAACCCCACAGCAAAACAACCCACACTGTGTTTCACAGTTGGGATGATGTTTCTTCCTTTTTCCTCCAAACATAACGATGGTCGTTATGGCCAAACAGTTTAAGTTTAGTTTTTGTTTTTTTTTTGTCAGACCACAAGACATGCCTCCAAAAATGTAGGTCTTTGTTCCTGTATGCATTTGCAAACATTAATCTGGCTTTTATGTTTCTTTGATTAATAGCTTCTTCCTGGCAGAGTGCCTTTCAGCCCATGTTGATATAGTACTGTTTCACTGGGGGATATGACACAATCTTACTAGCTTCCTGCCAGCATCTTCACAAGGTCTTTTGCTTTTGTTCTTGGGTTGATATGCACATGTCGGACCAGAGCACGTTCATCTCTGAGACATAGAACCTGAGCAGTATGATGGCTGGACATTCCCATCTTTCTTGTAGTTGCGTGAAATTGTTTGTACAGATGAATGAGGCACCTTCAGGTATCTGGAAATTGCACCCAAGGATGAACCATTACTTATGCAAGTCCTCAGTTCTCTTCCTGATATCTTGGCTGATTTCTTTAGACTTTCCCATGATGTTACGCACAGAAGCAGTATGTTTCTGGTGTGTAATAAAATACATCCACTAGTGTGTCTGTAACTCAGATGTTGCCAATAAATGTTGCCAGAAGCTTCGAAAGACATGACATCATCATATGGGCTGTCCCAAATTGTTTAAAGGCACAGCAATCCTAGTGTATGGAAACTTTTGACTTTGTAGAAAGTAATAAAAATGCCTTAAAAATTGTTCTCTCATTCTGGCATTTGGCAAATATAAATATAGTGTATATAGTGCATGTAAACGTCTAGTTTCAAGTGTGTGTGTGTGTGTGTGTGTGTGTGTGTGTGTGAGTGTGTGTGTGTGTGTGTGTGTGTGTGTGTTACACAGTACAGACCAAAAGTTTGAACACACCTTCTCATTCCAACAGTTTTCTGTATTTTCATGACTATAAAAATTGTAGATTCACACTGAAGGCATCAAAACTATGAATTAACACATGTGGAATTATATACTTATCAAAGAAGTATGAAAATATGTCATATTCTAGGTTCTTCACAGTAGCCTCCTTTAGCTTTGATTACTGCTTTGCACACTCTTGGCATTCTCTTGATGAGCTTCAAGAGGTAGTCACCTGAAATGGTTTTTCACTTGACAGATGTGCCCTGTCAGGTTTAATAAGTGGGATTTCTTGCCTTATAAATGGGGTGGGACCATCAGTTGTGTTGTTCAGAAGTCAGTGGATACACAGCTGATAGTCCTACTGAATGGACTGTTAGAATTTCTATTATGGCAAGAAAAAAGCACCTAAGTAAAGAAAAACTAGTGGCCATCATTACTTTAAGACATGAAGGTCAGTCATAGTCCGAAAAATTGGGGAAACTTTGAAAGTGTCCCCAACTGCAGTGGCAAAAACCATCAAGCGCTACAAAGAAACTGGCTCACATGAGGACCACCCCAGGAAAGGAAGACCAAGAGTCACATCTGCTGCAGAGGATAAGTTCATCCGAGTCACCAGCCTCAGAAATCGCAGATTAACAGCAGTTCAGATTAGAGACCAGGTCAATGCCGCACAGAGATCTAGCAGCAGACACATCTCTACAACAACTGTTAAGAGGAGACTGTGTGCAGCAGCCTTCATGGTAAAATAGCTGCTAGGAAATCACTGCTAAGGACAGGCAACAAGCAGAAGAGACTTGTTTACTGCTAAAGAACACAAGGAATGGACATTAGACCAGTGGAAATCTGTGCTTTGGTCCGATGAGTCCAAATTTGAGATCTTTAGTTCCAACCACCGTGTCTTTGTGCGACGCAGAAAAGGTGAACGAATGGACTTTACATGCCTGGTTCCCACCGTGAAGCATGGAGGAGGAGGTATGATGGTGTGGGGGTGCTTTGCTGGTGACACTGTGGGGGATTTATTCAAAATTGAAGGAATACTGAACCAGCATGGTTACCACAGCACCTTGCAGCAGCATGCTATTCCATCCAGTTTGCGTTTAGTTGGACCATCATTTCTTTTTCAACAGGACAATGACCCCAAACACACCTCCAGACTGTGTAAGGGTTATTTAACCAAGAAGGAGGGTGATGGGGTGCTACGCCAGATGACCTGGCCTTCACAGTCACCTGACCTGAACCCAATCGAGATGGTTTGGGGGTGAGCTGGACCGCAGAGTGAAGGCAAAAGGGCCAACAAGGGCTAAGCATCTCTGGGAACTCCTTCAAGACTGTTGGAAGACCATTTCCGGTGACTACCTCTGAAAGCTCATCAAGAGAATGCCAAGAGAGTGCAAAGCAGTAATCCAAGCAATAGGTGTCTACTTTGAAGAACCTAGAATATAAGACATATTTTCAGTTGTTTCACACTTTTTTTTTTAAGTATATAATTCCACATGTGTTAATTCATAGTTTTGATGCCTTCAGTGTCAATCTACAATTGTTATAGTCACGAAAATACAGAAAACTGTTGGAATGAGAAGATGTGTCCAAACTTTTGGTCTGTACTGTATATATATGAACTTACTTTATTTGTATTAGTGTCTGCTTCATTTCTTTAATCTTCACTGTGCATTATGTTGGTGACATTTTGGGGTGTCACAACCCATTACCAATTTTCCATAGAGCTACGTTTTCAACATACAGTGGCCGTCCTGCAGCCGATTAATATTGTATGTTGTGGGAGCACTGTATGAAGTATATGTCTCATCCTGGGACAGTCTGCTGCTGGATATAATACAGTGTATTAACTTATATTCACTCTGCCCAATTTTTCTTAACAGTCTGACAAGTAAGCTATTAGATCAGGCTACACATGCAATTCTAATTCACTTTTGCTGCTGCCATGTATCCGCTTTACAGACAAATCAGACAATTTGCACAGCTCATCTGCAACTCAGAAACCGGTTGTCACTTTATATTACCCAAGTCTATTTCTAGCTTCCCCCTAATACATTCTCCTTATAAACTGACAAGCCAATATGCATGATTTATATAAGAGGACCATTTGTAATGAAGAAAAATGATCTAAATTCTGGTAGCTATAACGGTTGTGCAGTTTTTGAAGCTGACACTTTAAAATGTACTTTAGTTCAAGGCATAAAGTGTAAGTGCTAATTGTGTATGACTTTGTGATGTATGTTTTTGTGATCTGAATGGGTCTTTTTATATTCTGTATTCAGAAAAGTTTTGGTTGCATTGGCAGTATAGGCTTGTATTTTTAACATAGCTGGAGGCACCTCAGGCATCTGTCACAGGCCAAAAGACTGCCGATGTAATGTTTTTATGTAGTTGTAAAGAGTAGTGTGGGATATCTACATAGCCACTAAGCCTATGACTGTCTTATGCCCATACGGCGGCAATACATCAGGGGCATCTTTCTGAGCTATCCATAGAGAAATCTTCCTGATTTGTATCTCTGATGTGCATCGCAAATGTATGGTAATTCACTCTAATAAGTCGCATAAAGAACATCTGTCAATAAATGATTATTTTTTGTAAGTATATTTTTTCACACATATTTTAGAAAATTTCACAAATGTAATCTGCATTATGTGTGGGTTCTTTTTATCTAATAACTTAAGCAATGATGCATTAAAAACTGTATGAAATTAGCTATTTTTTAAATATTCATTAAGGGTTCTACCCTCGTCTCACCCACTTGCTATGTTCACACGGCTTAATTGCGGGACGTATTTTGCCCCGCAATTACGCCGTGTGTACGGGGGCGGGGCGAGGGGTCGGCAGCTCGCCGGCCCCATAGACATGCATTATCCACGGCGCGTATACGCCGTGAATAAGTAGCATGTCACTTCTCTCCCCGCTCGCCGTATTGTGCGAGCAGGGAGAGGAGACGTAATCCATAGTTCTCTATGAGAACTGTGGATTACCGTAATGACCGGGACGTATTTCAGCCCGTAATTCGCGCAGTACGGCTCGAATTACGAGCTGAAATACGTCCCAGAATAAGCCGTGTGAACATAGCCTTAGAGTATATAGTTTAGCAGCTTTCTCTTATTACTGGTAGCTGATTAGTCTGACATGTAAGTGGCAGTGAATGTGAATGGCCAAAGGACATACTAAAGCTCCGGCCTAAAGACTCATTCAGAGAGAAGCAGACCTCTTAGGCTATGTTTACACGACTTAAAGTGGGACTTATTTCGTCTCGTATTTTGCGCCGTACTGCGCTAAATACGGGACGAAATACGTCCCAGTCATTACGGTAATCCACACTATGGATTACGTCTCCACAATTCGGCGAAAGGGGAGAGAAGTGACATGTCAATTATTCACGGCGTATATGCACCGTGAACAATGAATGTCTCTGGGGCTGCCGGCCCCCCCGCGCCCGCTCCCGAGCACACGGCGTAATTGCGGGTGAAATACATCCCGCAATTATTGCCGTGTGAACCTATCCTTAGACTCTCTTAATTTTCTTGAAAGATCAAAAGACACTAAAGCAGTGAGAGTTGATTTTTTTTATTATTTGAATCCTTTCCTTATAATATATTGTAATATATCATGATAACACAAAAACGGTGATTCTCTTTAAAGGAAATGTTTTATTGGAAAATAAACTTTGTTTTTAATCAGACTTTTCTGTAAAATATAATTTAAAAAAAAAACATTTGGTGATGTATTTTCCTTGTATTTCTCTCTACTGAAAAAAACTCTTAAAAATTTGAGTTTTCACATTGGACATAGAGCATTTATCAATGGTATACACTTATTTTCAACAGTCATCTCAGTATCAGCCCAGGCAATGAAAGGTAACAGTGAAATAATATAAAGAAAGGTAACACATTGGTTATAAAGCTAAAGGTAGATAATACTGGATCTACCACTGACAATAGGCGATGGTCTTAAATTGCCCCCTCCCTGCACACTGATCTATGTAGAGGTCAAAGAGCATGCTTGCAAAACTAAAATTCTAAGTTGGGCAAAATGTGATTAAAAAGTACTTGTGCCGTGTTTTTTTTTTTTGTTTGTTTGTTTTTTACAGCTTTCAATCTTCGGCATTAATGATGTGTTATCTGTATTCTACAGGTTAATGTGAAACTGGCAATACCAGACATTTAGGGGTTTCGTTATGCATTGGTACCGTAAAAAAGATTCATAAAGCATTTTCTATTTTTGAAATGTTCTGTGACCAATACCTTTTTTGTACTTCTACCTACGGAC
This sequence comes from Phyllomedusa bahiana, assembly GCA_025379985.1. Lineage (NCBI taxonomy): Eukaryota > Metazoa > Chordata > Amphibia > Anura > Hylidae > Phyllomedusa > Phyllomedusa bahiana. The sequence continues at coordinate 28,126 of JAODAL010012691.1, forward strand.
TTGAGTGAGGGGGCATTTCTTGCGGGCTGAAGTGTACTTTTTATTGGTACCAGTTTGGAATACATATGACCTTTTTGATCACTTTTATTTTAAATTACAGGGGACGTGTTTGGAATTTTTCTTCCCTACATGATGTTCAGTGTACGAGATAAATTGTTATATTTTAATAGACCAGACATTTTTGAAGGTGGCAATACCAATTATGTGTATCTTTTTTTTTTATTATTTAATGTTTTATATTTGTAAAATTATTTTTTTTAAACTTTAACATTGAGTACTCCTAGGATGCCCCCCATTAGGGGATGAAATCATTTATATAGCCCATTACATTATAATACAATGCAATAGGGTGTACAAATATGGCAGTTTTACTACTTCCTGCCTAGGAAACTGATCGGGGCCCCTGCGGTGAGATTGGAGTGAGGAACGGTGCGCTTCTAAATGGTTAAACAGCACGGATGGAGCCGACACCCGCTGGCTCTGTAGCCAGGTCACGGCACGATTCCGCTACAAAGTCCTGTACCGCACTATGACGTACTTATGTCAAATGTCAGTAAGGGGTTAAAGGGGTGTTCCAGGACCTAAGAATGCTCATTTGTCTGTCTGGGGCATGATTAAAAATGGAAGCTAAGACTCATATTTATCTCTCGGATGCTCCTGTTCACGCCGTATGTAAGCAGTGAATGTTCATTGTTTACGTGATAGGGGCAGCCAGTCACAGGCCACAACGTCACCTGCATGGGGCCTCTGTGGCCTGTAATTCTCTGTAGCTGTCATGTAAATGAAGACCGTTCAGTGCTACAGCCAGGATGAACACATCGGCAGTCGGGACTGAATGGGAGCGTCCTGGAGGCAAGTATGAGTCTTATCTTCTACTTTTTAATCATGCCTGACAGACAAACAAGCTTTCTTAGGTCCCGTAACACCCCTTTAAACTATGGTATTGGGAATACTGCACATTTGCACTGTACATGTATAGGACAGGAGTGGTTAAGGTGTCTGTAAAATGGACATCCATTATCGAATTCGTTATAAATGATTTTTTTTTAATTTTGTTTGTAGTATTGGGACATATAGTTAAAACCAGAACTTTACATACACTATATAAAAAGACACATATCCATGTTTTTCTCACTAAATGACATGAAATCAGAATAAACCTTACCCGTTTTAGGTGAATTAGGAACCAAAGTTATTTATATTTGTCAAATGCCAGAATAATATGAGAGAGAAAATGGTTTAAGGCTTTTTTATTATTTTCTGCAAAGTCAAAAGTTTACATACATTTCATTAGTATTTGGTAGCATTGTCCTTAAACTGTATGAGTTGGGTCAAACGTTTTGGATATCCTTCCACAAGCTTCTCACCATAGTTGGTAGGAATTTTGGCCCAGTCCTCATGACAGAACTAGTGTAACTGAGCCATGTTTGTAGGTCGCCTTGCTCGCACCTGCCTTTTCAATATGATTGACATCAGGGCTTTGTGATAGCCACTCCACAACATTTGTTACAAAGTGGCTTAAGGGTAGCCAAGTCAGTTTGGCACTATGCTTTGGGTCATTGTCCATTTAGATGACCCATTTCCGCCCAAGCTTTAACTTCCTGGCTGATGTCTTGAGATGTTGCTTCAGTATTGCAGCATAATCTTCTTTCCTCATGATGTCATCCATTTTGTGAAGTGCACCAGTCCCTCCTGCAGCAAAACAACCCCACAACATGATGCTGCCACCCCTCATGTTTCACATTTGGGATGGTATTCTTAGACTTCCAAGTTTCTCCCTTTTTCCTTCAATCATAACGATGGTCATTATGGCCAAATAGTTCAATTACATTTTTCGTCGGGTCACAAGACATGTCTCAAAAAATGTAGGTCTTTGTTCCTGTGTGCATTTGCAAACATTTATGTGGCCTTTATATGTTTCTTTTGGAGTAGTGGCCTTTCAGCCCATGTTGATACAGTACTCCTTTCACTGTGGATATTGACAAAATCTTACCTGCTTCCGCCAGGGCCTTCACAAATTGCGACATGTCAGAAAAGTGGCGTTTCCACGCCAGATTTAGGCGCATTAAATCAGTGTAAAGTGTGCCAGAAAGTCAGATCATTTCCAAAAACTGGTGTCCGGTATACCTTGCATCAAAAACGTAATGCGCCTAAAAAGGCGAATCGTTGCAAAAAAGGCGCATTGCGCAACTCGCGGCACATATCATTGGTGGTATATGTAATCCGCCTATGGAGGTGCACTGCCCGATGGAGGCGCATAATATATGTAAACTCAATACATAAGCGCATTGCACGATGGGGACGTACAGCGCACCATAATTAGGCGCATTACAAAGTGTCGTGCCCGGCGTAAAATGTGCCTAGTTTTGGTGTACGACAGTTCATTTACAACAAGAATATGGCGTCAAAAGTTGTTTTGCCGCAAAATAGACAAAAAAGCTGGCTTTGGGACATGTCGCCCGAAGTCTTTTGCTTTTGTTCTTGGGCTGATATGCACATGTCGGGCCAAAGCACATTCACCTCTGAGACACAGAACCTGTCTCCTTCCTGAGCAGTATGATGGCTGGACTTTCCCATCTTGTTTGTACTTGCGTATCATTGTTTGTACAGATGAACGAAGCACCTTCAGGTATCTTGAAATTGCATCTAAGGATGAACCAGACTTGTGCAAGTCCACAATTCTCTTCCGGTCAGAAGCTTCCAAAGAAATGACATCTTATATGGGCTGTCCCAAATTGTTTAAAGGCATAGTAATCCTTAAATAAATTCTCTCTCTTTCATTATTCTGGCATTTGGCAAGTTTAAATAATTTTGGTTCCTAATTGACCTAAAATGGGTACGGTTTATTCTGATTTCATGTCAGAAGTGAGAAAAAAAATGCAGAGTGGTCTTTTTATACAGTGTATGTAAACTTCTGGCTTCAACCATTTATTTGAAAATTTTGTGATCTCCATAATAAAAACAAGAAAAAATGGACAGCCCCTTTAATGACAGTAGTAGTCCTTCTTACCCCACCCACATACAGGGATTGACAGCCTTTTCTGTTCTAAGAGAAGATACTACAGAATCGTTATTTCAGAGGAAACGCAAGTATTTACTAACATAGTCATGTCGGGAGATATCACAAGTCCACTTTAAAAAAAAAGGACTGGACAACCTCTTGGAAGTATCAGCAAAAGGACAATTGTTGGCAACTGAGCCATCTGCAGACAGGCTCTGCCGGACAGGGTCTGTCATAAGTCGTGTGATACACCAGTTATAACTGATAACACTTTGGGATTTTAAGGGATTTATCTAAAAGCTATTATTTCATTTAGTTTAGAGTCTAAATAATTGTGCTTAGATTCTTCACCAACTTGAGCTCTCTTGTCACATAAACTTGATTTATGATTACAGCAGTCAATTACCTTTTGCATAAGTTGCTATTTAATTTATTTTTTGCTGTAGGAAGTTGATGAGATTTTTCCCCACTAGTTAAAAAGATTTGTCAAAGTCATGTATTTACATTTTTGTGCAATTTATATGTTTGAGGAATTTGTGCTGACATGCTGGAGAGTTATATTCAGACATACAGGCATAACCATTTTTTTTTATGAATACCATACTGTACTAATGACCAACATGTTGTTTTGTAGGTCCACCCACCCCTTTTTTCGTATCAAAAGGTTTATAAATTTTTCCCGTTTTTAACAATAACAGCGCTATAGAAAATAGTTTACATAGTATGACAAGCGTACACAGGGTTCACGAATCATAGACAGAAAAAAGTCAGATGATATATATAGGAAAGTGATCTTGCATGGTCCACAACAGATAGATCAATATGATATGTGAGTTAATCCAACAAACTAGGGGGAGTTAGTCGCACCCACCCTTTTATTAAAGGGGTTGTCTCGCTACAAGGATCAGCTTTCAACATCTAGTGAACACTTAATAATGATGTTTTCCAAATATATTGTGGTGTTCATTTTTTTGTTTTTTTGTTAAGGAGCTACAAGTGATTTTATCACCTTCCTGGCTCTCTCTGGTTCCCCAAGTGACTAACCTGTGTACATCTCCCCCTCGCTGTTTGTTCTATCTGATAGCAGGGAGTGATGTCATCACCCAGGTCGGCGGCCAGCACAGAACTCCAGACAGTGATAGCTTGTGTGTTACCTGATCTTTCAGACAAAAGAAAGTAATTACTGCTGTTTACTTAAATCTCATGCTGTCAGGACCAGGGTAGCTTCTGAGTTAATCTAATTAGCAGAAGTCTGAATACATGGAGCTAATTACAGACAGCTTGACCAGGAAGTGGCAGAGCAAAGCAGCATTATTTCATTCATGCATCCTATGAAACTTTGAGATGAGACGAGCCCTTTAAAATACATTTTAGCATGAGTGTATTTCCTCACATGTAAATTAATGTAAGTGGCAGTCTTAAAAAAAACAACAACCTATATCTCTGTGGCTCTATGCACACAGCATTGGCAAGACTGTTTTAAAAATAGAACCCAAATTGTATTAAATGCATATGATAAAAATGTATATAACAAAACTAATAAACACCAAATACATGCACACCCAACAGAAAAACAGTTAACACCCTCCAACAACACGGTATATGGATATGCATATTATATATAAATATAAATAGGGCTAAGATCAAGATTCAATAAATATCAATATGAAACAAACTATACCTAACCCAGTGTCACCGAGTGTATGGGGTTGCTGGTCCTCTCCTGTATATATTTGGTGTTTATTAGTTTTGTCATATACGTTTTTATTATGTTCATTTAATAAAATTTGGATTATTTTTTACTATGTGGGTTGTAGTTTGGGGTGTTTTGTATTTATTTACCCTGATTAGTTGTAAATTTGGTATGGCTGGTTTTTGTAGGGGTTTTATTTTTTTTAGGGCTTGTTACACGGGGTTTTGGGGTCCTTTTTACGGATCCTTTTTTTGCACTTAAAAACGCACGGGAAAACGGGGTCCGCAAAAAACCCGCATTGGGGTACTTTATTTTTACCGTTTTCAACTTTTTCAGCTGGTTTTTCGCATCCCCTTTCCGGGTGCTTTTTTTTCCCCAGAGAAGAGAGGTTCTCTCTCTCTCCTCCTCTCTTTCTCTCTCCCTTTTTCTTCCTCCAAACTCCTCTCCTTCTCCTCTCCCTCTCTTTTCTCCCCCTCTTTTCCTGCGTTCTCTTCTCCTTCCCTCTCTCTCTCCCCTCTTCTCTTCCTCCCCCCTCTCCCCTCTCTCCCCTTTCTCTCCCCCTTCCCCCCTCCTTCCCCACTCTTCCTCCCCTCCCCCCTCTTTCCCCCTCCAAATTTCTCCCCAGACCCCCATTCCTTATATGTCCCAGACCCCCTTTAATTTTCCGCCCCCAACCCCCCTTTCCCCCCTCCCGCGCTCCCCGGTCCCTCGCGCCGCCCTCCACTGGCTCCCCCCCCGTCCCTCGTCCGCCCCGACATGCTCCCAAATCCTCCCCGCCGCTCCCTCGCTCCCCCCTGCCTGCCCCCCGCCATCCCCCGCGCCCCTCCCCCTCCCTGCCTTTCAACCCTTTCAGGGCGCGAGTTAAATGCCCGAGGTTCCTTTTTGGACCCTCCCAAAAAGGGACCCCTTTTTCAGGGCTTTTTTCGAAACCGCTAAATAAGTATATACAAATGTCAATATCTTAAAGATTACCTAACAGGTCACGGTGCAGGGAGCCTGCAGGTCCTCCTGATCTCCTGGTGAAGCAATCGTATTTGCATTAAACCAATGTTATACTCTACTATTGGGTGTAGTCGGTGTTTTGTTCGGATCCGTTAAATTTGGTCCAACGCCGTTATGTGATGTTAGTTCTTACAAATAGAGTAAAAACAGTGAGAAACATTAGGAGATTTAGCTTTAGGAGATTGACAAGAATTTTGAGGATCATGCTAAATATGACCATGTGGTACAAAATATGATACTGGCTTTTACTGCTTGTCGGACCATATAGGGGTGTTCCAGGGGTTCCAGACGCTCATATGTTCGACGGGGCATGAGAAAAAAAAAATAGACAAAAGGAAGCATACTTACCTCCTGGACACTCCCTTTCCAACCTGGTGGCCGTCACATTCATCTTGATTGTAGCAGAGAACGTTCTTGGTTCACATGACAGGTGCAGCCAGTCATCACAGGCCACAGCGATCACATGCACATGACGACATGGCCTGTGATTGGCTGCAACAATAAATTTTCACTGCTTCAGCTGAGATGAATGGGAGGTAAGAATGCTTATTTCTCTTTTATTTTTTATTTTTTTTTATCATGTCCTATTGGACAAACAAGCTTTTGGAACTCTTGGAACACCCCTTTAAAGAGGACCTATCACCTCCAGAAAATTGAAGTAATAGAAGATTAAAATCTAAACAGTTTCTCAAGTATGTTCACAGGAAAATGAAAACATTTAACCTGCAATTCAGTTTTTAAAGAAAAGTGGTGACCTTTTCAGACAGGACTGAATTCAGGCCAAGTCCGCTCCTGACAGTTTGATGGATTACTATGTTGATTGCTCTGTGAAACTTTCTGCTTCTAAACTGGGAGAGTCCACTGTTCAGGGGGAAGCCTGTAAATCTGTACCATGTGTACACTGGGAAGCTCTGTGCTGCTCTTTTCAGGCTGGGTGTTATTACAAAAGCAGAAGCGTAATATGGATGCCTGTGTGCTATGAAGGAGGAGGCTGGAAACAATAGCAAGTAATAGTAACCGCTGTCAGACATATAACCTCTGTGTGCTGTGCCTGCTGCAGTGTATGTACAATCAGCTATGTCCTCAGCTCCCCCTGGACAGTTGGTACCTTCCACAGAAGGTATTTTACCAGATTGTGATCTCTGCCTGATACAATTAAAGGAAATCCTGTTTCCCTGTAATACTGAGGGAAAACCTCTGATTTGCTAATGACATTTATTGGAGGAGAGTCTTCTAATTCTATTTACTAGAAATTTTTTTGTGTTTTGTTTTGGGTTCTCATGTTGCTTTTTTGTTGTGTTTTTCAACGGCATAAAAGACGATAAAAAATGCATGCTTTTTTATTAATGCAGGTGGTTTTGTAACGAACTCTGATTTGGAACACAGGTGAAATTGGGGTCCATTAAAAAAATGCATGCATTTGTATACCGTCAGCTATTGATTTAGGACCACAAAAATCACATTTACTTTTTTACACATTTAGTGCAACTCCATAGCTCCGTGGGATCCACTCCTCCTAATTTCTGGGTTCTCATCCTGACACACTGGAGAGCCTCGTGGACCATTTACTCTCTATGGAGCCCCTCCTGTTTATCGGGACGAGAACCCAAATGCAAGGAAGAGTGGATACTGGGGAGCTATTTAGCAGCATTGGTCGCAGCCTGGGAGGTAAGCATCATTCCCCCTCTCCTCTTCAGCCTAGCCCCATGTCCGTATAATTTTATGCAACCAGACCATCTGTTTAATACTCTGGTGGGCGGACAGCTATTTCTCCTGATCCTTCTCCCATACATAATCATGCTTGGTAAATCATGTAAGTGTTCAGATTGGTGAGAGGGAAGTGACCCTAACCTCTTTCCCTCTAAGAACAGAAGGATCGGGCTTCATCTGTTGTCAGGGTCCACATAAGATGATCATCGGACCAACATTAATAAAGAGAGACTAGCTAAATGTGCGAAGATATATTTATAGATACATAGATTGTGTCTTGCTCTCTGCATGAATTTATATAAACTCCTGACTCCACATTAGTGCTCAGCAGGTCATTATGCTTCACATTCATCTTTTCCATCTTGACTATTCACTTAGTAAGTGTGTGGCATTATAAAGCACTTAGGGTATGTCCCCACGGCGCTGGTTTTCAGTCGGATTTACTGACGGTTTTCGGACTTCAAAATCCTCTTTAAACTGTCAACCATCCTCATAAACTTAGTTCACACTGCATGGATTTTACACCGCCGAAAAACTTAGAACATGGTCATTCTTCCGCCCGGGTTTCAGGCGGAACATGAACATGTCAGTGTGAATGGGGACGGTTTAAATCTGCAAAGCACGGACAAAAGCCGTGCCCCTACGTGCCAGAAAGCGACAATTGTTTGTCATTGCTGTGTGAACGCACCCTTACAAGTTTTCAAATACATATACCTTTATTATTACTTAGACCAGGTGTCAAACTCGTTTTCACCAGGGGCTACATAAGCCTTACGGCGTACCTTAAAGGGCCGACATAATTTTAGAACTGTGTAAATGGACTGTTACATTTGTATAGTATTGCTATTATAATTAGCCCTTTGATGGCAGCCAGGAAGAATATATTGCCCTCCCATAGGTAGATAGGTACATATAACCCTTGTAGGTAGATAAGTGGGTATAAATCCCCCTGTAGACAGGTAGAAAATTGCCCCCTGTAACCAGGTAGTCATTTGCCCCCTGTAGCCAGCTAGTAATATGCCTCCTGCAGCCAGGTAGTTGCCCCATGTAGCCGGGTAATATGATCCCTGTAGCCGGTTAATATGATCCCTGTAGCTGGGTAATATGCCCCCCTGTAGCTGGGTAATATGCCCCCCTGTAGCCGGGTAATATGATCCCTGTAGCCGGGTAATATGATCCCTGTAGCCGGGTAATATGATCCCTGTAGCTGGGTAATATGATCCCTGTAGCTGGGTAATATGCCCCCCTGTAGCTGGGTAATATGCCCCCCTGTAGCCTGGTAATATGCCCCTTAAAAGCCTGAGTGGATACCCACTTAGCACCCCCTGTAGCCGTAAATGCCCCACTGGAAAAGCCCCATATAGCCAGTGAGATACCCCACTTAGCACCCATGTAGCCAGTGAGATGCCCCACATAGCCCCCTTGTAGCCAGTGAGATGCCCCACATAGTCCCCTGTAGCCAGGTAGATGCCCCATATAGTCCCCTGGAGACAGAGAGATCACGGGGGCTGCGGGCCGGAAAACACAAGGCCGCGGGCTGTTTGACACCCGTGACTTAGACAAAGATAATACAAGTCAATCCTACACAATTTAGATCAGGCCATTAAGTTCTCAAACTTTATAACAAGAATGCATATATGCATATTGTAACGAAAGCATAAGGTGGAATCTTGTTACTTTTAGTAAGAGGCTCTTGTCAGAAATCTTTTTAATGGTGTCATTGTACACTAAATATTTACTAATCAGCTTACTTTTTGGTTTGAAAAAAATAAAAAAAAAGTTTTGTCTACTTGGCTGCAAGCAGAGTTTATTGAAGAAGAAAAAAAAAACATATTACTGCTGTAAGTTGTCTCCAAACCCTAGGAGCTGTGTACTAATGAAGCCGAAAGCTCAAGGGAACAAGAGCTTCCACCTAATTATAAACATTTTTACTTAAACCAGATGTGGATAGGCCCAGTTCTTTCATCTCTCCCTAGCGTTTCTTTTATCCTCGAAGATTCCCAGCACTGCAGACAAATGAGACTTAGCATTATTTCTTTAGGCTTCAATCTTTTCTGCCTCTCTTAGAAATTACCCATTTGAAGCAAGTTCAAGCAATTTCCCTGCCACTGTGTGTGCTTTAACCTATTCACCCGACGATTTGGTGGAACAAAGAATCAAATCTGTTTCTGAACAGACCAATCTCCTGTATATTTTCAGAATGAGCAGAAATCTAGACTTTGTCTTTTAATTAGATTATGACCCTAAATGAGACACTGATAATTACTCCACTGTCTCCACATTTGGATTATGTCTGTTTTCGTAACACAATGTTAAACTATAGACATTACTTTCTTATGTCCTAATGTCCTTGAATTGGAACTGAGAAAAATGTAATCCAGGTTTTGTGGTTTTTTTTTTTTTTTTTTTTTTTTTCGCTTTTCAGTATAGGTAAAAAGACAAAGAATTCAGTGCACAATATAATTAGTACAACTAACGTTTTAATGCATAGCCCGCTTATGGATTATTAGTGGTACTTAGTCAAAAAGACTGAAACCCTTAAAGGGGTTTTGCCACGAGTGGAGAACACGTTCACCACTCGCAGCACCGGCTGGAGAGCTGGCTGCGCTTGCACAGTCAGGCTCCATTCTATGCTATGGGATTTCCGAGTACAGCCGAGCAGTGCGTTCGGCTCTGCTTGGAACTTCCATAGAGCAGAATGGAGAGTCATGCGCAAGCGTGGCCAGGTCTCCAGTCTGCGCGGATGAGTTCGGAGGCCCATTCCCGAGATAGGTGCGGGTCCCAGAGGTGGGACCCGCACCTATCAGACAATGTTGGCATATCCTAACAATATGCCCTCATTGTCTATGGTGGCAAAACCCCTTTAAAGGGGTGGTCCAAACTTTAGACTTTGATGGCATATTGATAGGTTATACCATCAAAGTCTGATAGGTTTGGGTACCTTTTGGATCTGCTCTTATCTCGAGAATGGATCCCCAAAAGTATTGGCTCAGAATGGAGAGCTGGTTGTACTTGTGCACAACTCTCCATTCTGTTCTATGGGAGTTCCAGTACAGGTGAGCATTGTGTTCATGCACTCCCTCTTTTTTTTTCTTTTTTCCCCTTCTTGAAACCGGGTGATTCACCTCCCAGATTGTGCAGCGTATAAGAGATCCCTAAGTAAAGTGTTAGTCCACACCACTTGTGTCCACATATCTGTGCTAACACATGTTCACATATTTGTTAGTTTTCAGGCTAAGTAGGATGGACGTATACTGCAGACAAGAATGGGTAATTTGTAATGAAAGTTGGTTGTCCCTAAACTTCAAAAAGGTAGACAAAACATTAGCAAATCATTATAGAAATATTAACCTCTTCCCTGCAAGTTAGACAATAGTCGGCTGCACTCACTGATTTTGTCAGGAACAGCCAACTGTATAATATGTTTCTTCCATCTCTCCAGAGAGATGATGTCAGGGTAGTGAGGGCACAGACATGTTATAGGGAACCTGTTACATTGAGCATCCTATCTCATCTGCCAGCAGCAGGTTATAGAGCGAGAGGAGCTGAGCAGACTGATGCATAGTTTACATTTACACTTCTACTTATTTTTGGTTACGGAGTCTAGTGGTCTGTCCTGCCAGTGATTGATTGCTACCTCTGTATGCAAGGAAGTCTGTCAGTTACTGATAAGATCGCCCACTGGACTCCTTAAAGGGGTTGTCTCACTACAAGGATTGCTTTTTATGTTAAAGATCTTGCAAAAACAAGTCACTTTGCAATATGTGTCCAATAACAGTGTCCTACCTATTCTGAGATATCCCCTCTTGTATGGGCTGCATCAGCTCCTCAGGTCGCTATAGCTACAGACCTGTTAGATCTATCCTGATAGGCTGCCAGCACTGGTTGCTATAGCTACAGACCTGGCTTCTACTGCCAGTAAACACACCCCTGAAGTCAAAATGAAACCAAGAAAACAGGACTAAGGTAAGTTGAATCAATGGAGTGAGACAACCCCTTGAACCATAAATAAGCAGAAATTTAATTGAATGAATTACAAGTTCTACTGGATCTTTCCCGACAAAACTATAGATTAGTCTGCTCAGCTCCTCCTGCTTTATAACCTGCTGCCACGTCCAGCCACTTTCACTTCCTCTGGTGGCGGCTTCTCTTTTGAAAGAACAAAATGTCTGGGGTTGAAATATAACACATCAGGTCCTTCTCTTCTTTTGCATCATTTGTCCGGAGAGAGACATAAACATTAGACAGTTGCCTGGTCCCACCAAAGTCAATGAGTTCAGCCGACTACTGTCTAGTGTGCACGGGGGCTTTTAGTATTACTTTAACATTATACTGATGTTTTTTCTGCCCTTTACCCGCAAAGAAAATGTTTCCAAGGAATTTTATTTGATATTTCCGTAGCATTTACGATGCTTTTTTTTTTTTTTACCTTTGTTATAGCTTTAAAAAATAAATCCTGCTTCTTTTGCTTCATTACAACTTAGCCAGGTGTCCAAGCCTGTATATCACATTATTACTGAGTACATGCTGCATCAATGATCTACAGGTCAAGTGCTCACAAATTTCAAGCTGTGGCCATCTGCTTCACCTTGTGAATCGCAAAGCTGTAAGAACTGACCTGTCAACACTTAAATTTTGACGTTTTTTTTTATTTTATTTTTTTACTTTTCATCTCCTTTCTATGCTGCCTATGTTCCATAACACTACAGTGCTACTACTAGGTTAGAATCTGTGCTGAATTTTACCAGAAATCAAATTAGTTCAGGCCCACTAAGTGTTTGTCCATTTACGTGTGTCAACTGTGGAAATCAGGGATAAGCATATGCCTTCCATTAATGTTTAAAACTCTCCAGCTTTCCATTTATAATTGCTAAATTGCTTTATTGCAACAGGTTAAAAATAAAGGTGGAGGAAGCTTTTCAGGTGTTGAACATGATCTATCTATTTATCGCATTCTCTCTATTTTTCTCTCAATCTCTCTCTCTCTCGCTCATCTATGTCTACAGTAGATTATAAATAAAACCATTGTAATGTATTCAGCTTTGGGATTCTTTTTTCTAACCATTGCCATGACTAGGTTAAGGTGACATTGTAACTTTAGTGACATAATAGTTGCTGTATGCCACTGCATGCATTGATAAGTCTATGTTCACACGTCGTAATTTTGGCGCGCACTTCGTCGCGTGTTTGCACTCTAATACGGACGAGATGTGCGCCGAAATTACTGTAATCCATAGTTCTCATAGAGAACTATGGATTACGCCTCGTCCCCCCGCACGTAGAATATGATCGTATTGTACGCACGGGGAGATAAGTGACATGTCAATTACTTGCAGCGAATACGCGCCACGAGTAATGAATGTCAATGGGGCCGGCGGGACGCCGGCCCCTCCACGCCGCGGGAGTACGCGCATATTAGCGCCTGCTCCCAAAAGACACGATGTATTGCGGCGTGTACTGTACTCGCCGCAATACATTGTGTGAACAGACCCATAAATTGGCATAGTCATTATATGACCCAAATTTAAGAGGGTTCCGTACAATTTTTTGCAGAAAATCTAGCACATTCTAGAAAGATTGCTGTTGGTTTAAATGACAGTCTCTTGCAGGTTTTCCAATAGAAATCTACAACCAGCACTTTTAGGGGCTCTCTGCTTTGTGGTTTGATAATATGATTTTGACTATAAGGCCTCGTTCACACGGCTTATTTGGGCACGGATTGGCGCAGTTATCTCGCTTAGGATTTTGCGATGCAGTACGGCGCAATCCGTCTCCTGTCATTACGGTAATCCACTGCTTCATAGAGAACAGTGGATTCGTCCCCCTTCCCGCTTGGCGAATCCCCCCGCGGGGGGGGGGAAAGTGCATGCATTTTTTACGGCGGGAGCGCCGTAGATAAGATTGTCAATGCATTGTCTTGTCTTGCCCCCAGTCCCCCCTTATTCCGGGGATTTGGGGATTCATACGGTCACAAATCCGTCGGGAATACCCGTGTGAAAGGCCTAAGACCTATATTACAAGGAACTGAAATAATCACACACACATAAGAAAATCCCTGAACAAAACACTTATTTTAAAGGCTGTTTTCCTGAATGCAGAAGGACTAGAGATCTCTGTGACTAAATTAAGCCCCTTTGACGGGGCCCCCCTGTGCAGAGAGGGCATGGAGAGTATACCTCCATGCACCTGCATCTTCTCGGCATCTACGTCTATACAGATACTAGACACATTGATCTAATGGGCTATTATCATCAGGGCTGTGGAGTCGGAGTCGTGGAGTTGAAGTCATTATAAAATTGACCAACTCCCAAAATATATAATAAATTGGTACAGTTCAGTGCAGTGCCAAGAGCAAGAGGAATTGGGTCTTGTCAGTGCTACTGCCACCATATCTTCAGCCTCATCAGATGAGGAGTTTAATTTTGAAAAGTATTTGGATGACATGGAGCAGGCAAAGTGTTGCCGCAGGGAAAATATCCCGCTCCCATAGCAAACAGATTGACCAGATTTCAGCAACATTATTCACTTGCTCTCAAAGAAGTAGAAGAGTTCAACCGTTCATCAGACCTGACTGTGCATGAGGCAATTCCTTTATACCCTGACATTGTTACAGCTGTTGCCAATGAGGTCACGGCTTTGCCACCAACTCAGGTTAGTGTAGAGAGGCCGTTCTCTAACCTGGAAATGATGAGATCAGATGTGAGATCATCTATGCAGGATCTGATGGAGGCAATACTATTCCTCAGAACAAATTCATAGACTCAACAAATGTTATTCAGGATGTTTTTGTTGAGAACTGTTTTTCCCCAGTTACTGCATATGTATTTACAATTTATCAAAGTTTTTTTTGTTCTAAAGTTGTATCCAATAAATATATTTTAGGTTCTACCTAAATAGCTTGATTATTGTATCATAAAGTGATAAACAGCCTGATTTTACCATTTTACTACAGAATAGTTATCACTTAAACATGCGCCATGTATGAGGGAGTGGGAGTTGGTGTTAGGGAAATTGAGGAGTCGGAGCTTTGGCTTACCAATTCCACTGCCCTGGTTATCATTAGATCACTGGTATCCATAATCTGCACATGGCATAGTAATGAACACATAATGGGCCTCATTTATCCAAATCGTCTATTAGTAAGACTGCCATTGTTGCTCATAGCAACCAATCAGAGCTCAACTTTTACTTCTATTGCTATTAAATAAAAAAAAAAAAAAAAGCTGAGGTCTGATTGGTTGCTATGGGCAACAAGGACTCTCATACCGCTAGACGATATTGATATATGTGATTCTGGATGGTGTACAATACACTTGCCAGTTATAAGGGAACAAAGAATCTAATTTGATTTGCTTTAACTAGATATATTACAAGTTTATGAAAAATGTTTATATTTCTTACTGACCAGCTTTAACCCTTCAGAACTCTGCAGCCTTGTTCACCACCGTTTACAAATTTCCTGCACTCATGTCACTGTAAAAGGTCCAGCTAGGAAATGCAGAGCCGATATGGAACACCCTTTTAAAATTAAACAAGGTTTTATTTCTCAGTCTTGTAGCAATGTTATATGTTAACCCAGGCAGTCCCTGGGTTAAAACCTAGCCAGGTACTGTAAGTCTGTTCTTAAGTTGAATTTGTATGCATCTTGGAATAGGTACATTTATTAAATGTAATTTCGGCAACAGCAAAAAAAAAAAAAAAAAAAAAAGCCTTAGTTTTGGATAGTGCAAGGAAGGGGCACATGACTTCCTTTCTCCCACCAGCCTAACTTTGGGTATTTAAATGATCATGATTATTTCCTCACAAGGTCGGTTATTTATTTTTTTGTACTGACTTATTTACTATCTATATGCTTATATAATGTATACATATGGGGAGATCCCTGCCTATGTTTGGAATCCTTGTTATTTAGGAGTGGATTGTTTCTAGGTAGTCATGCTTTTTGTGTAGTACCATTGTCATTTTTAATGTTTTTAACATATTTTTGGAGTCTTTAATAAAAATATGTTTTGTATTATTGGTGTTTGAGGTTTCTGTGTATTTTGGTGGTTTTATAGCCTATAGTTCTCAGTAGCTATGGTCTTAGCCCAGATATATATGATATAAATAATATATATATATATATATAATATTTTCTTTTTATTTTTTTTAATATAAATATTGATATATATACAGAAATTAAACAGTAAATGTGATGTAAAGCTGGAACTCCGTTCTTCTTGTCACAAATTTTGCCAGAATTCTGGCTCAACTGCCTTGATAAATGTGCCCCAATGGTTTTTATGACACTGATTCTGACATTGTCGGGTCTTCACCTCCTGCTCAGAACTATAGTTGTCACTGAAGTTTATACAGCATGAAGTGCTGATTGTACCTGGAAGGGACCGTCTAGGGAACGTTGCCATTTAAATCATTACATCTATGGGTGGCTACTTAAGTGAGTACAAATAGAGTGGTTGTGGAATAGATGCCTATAAATATTATATGATTACTGATGGTTTTGACAAGATCAGGTGACTGATTATGTCTGCATTTAGTAAATCGAGGCAGCAACGCTTGTGGCTTTTTCCTGACTTGTCTATTTTAGTAAATACTTGTGCTCCATGTGAAAGAAAAGCATATTCTCTTAATACTCTTGTTGTGACTGGGCTTCTCTGTTAGTCTTCCCTAACACGTTACTGAATTTGTATCAGGTGATTACCGTTTCAGGATTCCTAAGGTTGCATGCATGCATCCTCACACCTTCAGCAACCTGAGATGACAATGTCTGGACATGATCGTGCCATAACTGGCAATTCCCATCTGACAGATTAAGAAGGAATTTCTAAGAGGAATAACAGAGGAACCACAAAACCGAGATTAAGGAAAGATGTTCCAGAATTGTTATTTCACTGGGAAAACCAGTATTTACTATAGCAGGCATGTCCGGAATAGCCACAGGTCCTCTTTTTAAGTTTATACTTTTGTGGAATAAATCCATCTAATCTATTGCAAGGGCTTTTGTTCTATGAGTATGTACACTTCTCTTTCGATACCAGGTAATTTTGCTTCTAAACCCTTTCTCTTAGCTGGACAAGGGAAATAACCAGCTTTGCGGCATGTTAGTTTTACAAGGGAGCTGACACTTGAATGTACTATACAATCATAGTGTATGTAAGGAGCTGCCTGTCGATCCTGCTAACTATAGGCGGTGCCGGCGCTAATGCACTAGACAACCACTGTTAACAAGCAGATGGAGCTATTCCATTCGTGCAGTTTAGGAGGTATTTCGATGCGCTCTCATGGTTAAGTTCTTTTCGAACCGAAAAACCGACAATCCAAAACGCGACTGTGGTAAGAAGTGCACCCACATGCAGGTGCGTCTATTGATGCGTTTATTGCCTGCTGCAAAACCTACCTATATTTTTAAAATAGGGTGTTTTTGCTCAAACAATTAGAATAACCATTCAATTCTTTGAAATGATCCAAAGCAGCATCTAAAAGAGTGCATTAAAACTAACGTATCGTCTGAACCTGATGCATGTTTTATCATTGAAAGTAATGTAAATCACACTGCACATTGTTAAATGCATGTTTGGGTCCAAAACATGGGTCCAAACACGCATCTAAAAACGTGTCCAAGAACATACCCTTGCCCTTTAGAGGCATCCAAATGAATGAAAATGGTCCATACCGCACCATCCTCACTGCGATCCGGTACCTTCCACAAAGTCCCATCACTTTATACATTACACTGTATTTGTGATGAAGCTATCCATCCCGCCAATTTCTTGTTTTACTCTTCCTGTTACCATAAAACCACCATCTTGTAAACCTATTGCATTTTAATACATGCAATGGACTGAATAAACATCAGTGGCCCCCATATTGAGTAAGCATACCTAGAAAGACTTAATGTTAAAGTAAAAAACAAAAGGTTTTTATAAAAGATTAAAAGTTCAAAACACCCGTCTTTGGCCATTTACAAGATAAAAAAAATTATAAACTTTTATACACAGAAAGTGGTACTCACCTGCATCCATAAAAGTCTGATCTGTTAAATATAACATCATTTTATCACGTACTCTGAACACTGTCTAAGAAGTCGAAGAAAATTTCTGAAAGTCCTGAACAGATTTTATTTTGACATTTAACGTCCCTAAAAATTGGAATAAAATGTTATCAAAAATTCCATGTACTCTCAAACTGGTACCAATAAAAAAGTCACATTTCAGGACTGGCAAAAAAGCACCTTAAATCAAAAATGTCGCTAGCGGAGCAAAAATGAGAAAAATTAAATATTGAAATGTATTTACTACATAACCAAACAAACTGAAAAACACCTACATGTGTAGCATTGACAATGTGTATCAACCTTAGAATACAATAACACATAACCTTTTACCAAAGATTGAACGCTGGGGTAAAAACAAAACTCCCACAAATATGGTGCCAACATGGTGCCCCAATAAACGATCTAGCAAGTGATACCTTTATGTTGAATTTATTGTAAAAACAGAGTAAAAGCTCAAATTAGTAATCTCTACGTCCGATGAGGTGTTTCTGGCTCAAACAGAGCCCTTGATTTGTATATCTAGGTAGTGCGAAAATAAAAAAAAAATTGTGACATTTGATAGGCGCAGAAGGTGATGGGAGGGCGAAAATCAACGACAAAAAAAAAGCTGCGGTGGGTAATGGTTACAAGCCCAGTCTCGCAAACAAGTGAGACTATTAATAAACTCACATTTTCAAAACTGCATTGATTAGCTGTCGCTACACAAAGTTGACAGAAATGTCAGTCACTGCTGTAAATGGCCCACCGAAAGTGGAAGTCTGAAGCAGCCGCGGTGGGAGGGCAGCTTCTGTGCAAACAGCCAGATGGGAAAACCCCTTTAAAAATTATCTTGACTTGAGGAAAGGTCTAATGTATCCTTTACTAGACAAATAGTGACCCCCTCCCTACAGCACTGGACTGTTTTATACTCTTTAAACTCAAAGGGGTGTTACAAAAGTTTTAACAACTCATCGGGGATGATAAAACTGGATGTATAACTTATTCCCTAAGGCGTGTCACACAGAACAGCTTTTTAGAGTCCGATTTTGAATGCTCAGAGGCAATCGATCCTAAAAAGCATCCAACATGCATAAACTACAATGGTTTTATGGAAGCTAAATGGAATGTAGCTGGATCCGCACCATAAAGATTATATAGGGCTCCTGCTTCAACTTTCAGATCAAGATTGCCGCATCTGATTATCACTCGTCTGAACCCCATTCGTGTATTTTACATGCAAGCATGTAAAATCCACAAACCCCTGGGGTGCCTCCCTCATGTTATTTGTGTTTGGTCCATCTAAACAGGCATCCTCTCAAACTGCGGCCGCTCCAGTTTGTTGAAAAAACTACAACTCCCTCATTCCCCGTTTATAAAAGATTTCATAAATGCACGATGGATTGTAGTTTCGCCAACAGCTGGAGGGCCACATGTTTTATGAGATGCCTGATCTTAACGGACCCAAACAACCCTCAAAACCTATGTATCACACGGACTCTAGACGACCACCGTCTAAACATACCCTAAACCTACATCTTTTCACCACTCAATGACAGACCCAGCCATGCCCCATCAATCAATCTTCATGGTGACCTGCACAATCACAGGCTACAGTGGTCACTACATCGCTGCAGAGCCCGAGGAAGCATTTTTTATCTTTTATCTTATTAATTATATCCCCTAACAACATATTAATGAGAACCAGTCACATAGATATGCCCTCCTTTCTGGAGCAGAAAACTAGAGTGTTCAACCTTGCGCTTTCCACGCTAGAGTATCCCTTATTCCTGTAAGATATGTTGTTTTTGAGTATGTTAATTGTTTCAAATCTGCAGTTTTCTTTCAGCAGAAAAGAGTCATAAAAGACTCAGTTTTTTCTTCCCTCCCCAAATACCGCATGCTTGAGACAAGACCCCGCCCACTCAACTGAATAAACCTATGTCACTGAATAGTATAGAAGAAACACTGTGAATAACGACAGATTGGGCGGGGATTACCACCCTACCACATAAGAATAAGAATTAGCATTAAAGGTGATTATCGTTATGAACTGTTCATGCTCTTTAGCTGATTCTATGATATGGATGTTTGAAATCCAGCATCTCTCTCTCAGCAGGTCGTGTCTCTCCTCCCAGAGGCGTGTCTCCCCTCACTGAAGACCTTGACATCATTTTGCGTATGAAGCAGGATGCAAAGGTTGATCTGGCTCGTACCCCACCCTGCAGTGTTCTATGTCGCAGAGCCTCCATTGCTCCACTCCACAACTCCTTGCTGTGGTATATGCAGATATAACACACAGCCTGTAAACATGAATGATACATAGAGGATGGTACACTGCCTCATCCCTCCTCCCTTCTGTTAACCAGACAGGAAGACAGTAGACTGTGACTATTCAGATTACACACAGCCTGAACTGATTGATCATGTGAGGTAGTGTACACTGCCCCCTCTTCCTCCCCCTCGTGTTTCCCAGGCAGAAGCAAGTATGACTGATTCACACTGGCCCCTCCCCCTGTTATCTGGCAGGAATGTTGATTATATGAATGAAACAGAGGAAATGTAGCACTGGTGTTATATGAGGATCAGATTCCACCGTCATAATTATTCATCTTTTCACCTTAGAGCTGGAAGGATAATGAGGCTGCAGCCTTGGTTTTCACCGGATCCAATTTTGCGCGCGCGTGCGTCAGTAGGGAAGTAGAACGACAGTGTGTGGCAAGTGTCTGTCACAGTTGGGAGGTGGGGTCACTAAGTTTTCAATGGGGCGTGTACTGTGGGGTGTTTTTTCCTGTCATGGGGGTTGTATTCCCAACATCGTGATATGAAAAATGTTCAGTCCAGAGTCAATCACAGATGCAAGGTGAGCGATGTCCAAACTACGTATGGGGAGGTAGATAGAACTTTCATTATTTTTGGATAAGGTGGCATGTGGCCGTTACCAGGTCAACAGCAGTAAAAAAGATCAACTTTAAGAATATACAAGTAAAAAGCCTCATATTCGTGCTTTATTATAAAAAGCCAAATTGTTGATCAGATGGATTTAATATTGCTATAAACCAATTTACATAATAAGAATGCTTTTGAAATTTTATATATTTTTATATAGTTTGTACTTTGTGCCCCTGTTTTAGTTTAAAATACTGAACATGAGACTTTATGTAGCGAGAAAAAATCCCCGTTTATAAAAAATGCTGCTTTTATAAAAACTTTCCAAGCCCCATCTTATTTACAGAATAAAGTGCACATCTTTATTATATATGCAAGGCATTGGAAAACAGTTCGAATTTTTCATGGTGCTATTCACTACCGATTTTATGCTGAGGTACCGATCTTATATTTTATAGCAAGGGGGGAGGCATAAAGAACCTAGAAATGTTGAACAGGTGATCACCTTATTGATATAAAACTATTATTAGTAACATCCATCGTAGTCAGGAGAGAGCATGACGGGTAGTAGTGTCTAGATGTTTTGTTCAGTCCAGTTTTGAGGGGTGGACAGGTTTTATTCAGTGACCTGGGTTGATGGATTGCAGCTATGAAAAAACCGACGGTCCTTGAAAATTACGAAAACAAATATGGTGCTCATAGTAGGAAAAACCTCGTTTAATGCAGTCATATCCCCCATTTCTACTGCAAACTTTGGATTGTGTTTGACTGTTTCCGAACCGGTATTTTGAATTTGTCGCAGTGGTTGGACGGGCGGTAAAAATCATTAGTAGAAGTTCTAATACCCTAATCTTTAATTCCGTCACGGTTATTTAGACAACGAGACGAATATGTGCTTCTGCAATGGAGGGGGGGGCTTTCTGTTCAGTTGACTACATATGCGGAATAAGAGACCGTGTCCCCTTCCATCATTAACTTATGCTACTTCTTGGGGTAATTTTCCAGTAGATAGGGTATATGTGAAGCCGTCAAAAACTATAGGTAACAAAATACCTGCGTGCCGTGTTTGCTACAAAGTAATACTAGCTCTGGTGGATATTATTGGTCGTATCACATGCCGTGATGATTGCGTACCCTTTGTAATGTCGATAGTTTAAGTACAAAAGCGGAAACTACATTGTGGCCATTATGTGATAAATTTATATATTTTTGTCTAATTTGTTTTCTGTCTAGTCACCTGCAGAATGTATGGTGTAAGGGTCCTTTTGTTTATATACTTACTGTAATAAAAAAAAAAAAAAACTTATTGAAAGTTTTTAAATTGCTGATGCACTTAAGCCAGACGGTAGCAGTTCTGATAGACATTAACTTAAGGACTAATGGATTCAATGATAGACCCTTATCATAATTGATATTTTGAGGATTATCCGATAGGTTGGATAAATTGATGGGTCGAAATAATTTAATTTTTTTCCCTGATTGCCTTTTACTCAGAAATTGTATGGTATATGGGGTAGTCATTGGTTTATGAGATCAGTTTGTTTCCTATTTTTTGGGCTATTTTAGCTAGCATAGAATATAAATTGTCCAATATACTTAAGTTTGAAGGGAGTAAGGGTAATGCCATTATTATTTTGTATTACCTTATGCTATGTGCTTGGAATCCTACTGCGGATTAAAATGTTTAATTGTACTATTACAGTTAAAAATTATGCCATTTAGTGGGTGCCCTTGCATAACGTTATGGCAATTGGTGGTCGTATCATGCAAAGCAATATGACTATAGTAGAAAGGGTTTTGACGCTAACTGCATAGATTACTGACCACAACGTCTGACTATGGATAAAAAGCGTTTTAAAATACACTCATAGCGGTATTGAAGCCCCACATTCGACATTTGTTCCTATGAGATTATGGGAGAAGCTCCTTTTTGAATATAAGTGACCATCAAGCGTTGAGGGTAGGTCATATTAGTTAAAGTGAATATCCCATAAAAGACATATTAGTGATCGTCTTTGTGTCAGTTGTAGTGATCTATTGAAGTTTCACGTTTTCTTTTTTTGCGATGCCACACACTATCTTGGTTAGTATATGTAGAATGCGTTCTAAGTAAACCTTTTTCTTTGCATTATTACTTTTAAATGACAACTAATTGTAAGATGTTGGCTAACTATATAACATTTCTAACATTATATTCAATTAGGTACGTAATTTTTGAGTGATTTATTATTTTTAACCTTAGGTAATATAATTATACAAGTGAAAATTAACAACACTGTGATAAACAGTTTCCGTCTATGATTAGTTAATTTTTGTTTTTCCAACACAATTTATGAGTAATTAGGCAAAGTGGATTTATATTATTATACAGACCTATTTATTATTCATTGAGCTTTGAGGATAAAACCCACATTTCAATTGCTGCAATTGAAATATGGCAATAAATTGTGCTAATTTATATAATTGCCTGGTACAGTAATACAAGCAAAATCAACAATTGATTATAATAACACAGTAGGCGAGGGTTTGGGTTGGAGGGTGGGAGTGGGGTTTATGACATAAGTGCCAATAAATAACGGTTATATTTTTTTTTTTTTTTTTTTTTTATTTGATGGACAAAAATTGCAACTGTTTGCACAAGCCTCATTTAGGGCATGTCCCCACGCATGGTTTTTCCGCCGTTTTTTCAACCGCCCTAAAATACCGCCGAAAATACACAAATTGTGTGCTCTATGGAAAAAACCCGTGCAGCATCCCCCCGCACGTGTTTTGCCATCCAGCGCAATTTTTTTTCCGCCCCGTAGTGTCCGTCCACAAACATTGTGAATGCACATTCTTTCGGTCCGGTTTCCGTACGGCCACTGAGCAACACCAGAGTGAAATGAAGACTTTTCTCCCCTCATACGCGAGAAATGCCGCCCCTCCCGCGACCGTGTGGGACGGCTTGCAAAACAGGACCTCCAACCTTAGCCGGTAGTTGTCCTGTCCGTGAGAGCACGCCCTTACACAAAAATGTGCAGGTGCTCTGCATTTTTACAGTGTTAGTGGAAGAGGTTTTGCCAAAAAGCGACATAAATTATTAGTGGAAATTTGTGCCGTTTGGGATGCAGAGAGTCAAAGATGCAGCAAATGTATTCTTAGAATCTTATTTCAGAATCATGAGGCAAATTTGTTGTAATAAAGCCACACCAAAATCTGTATAATTTGTCTCTGCTGCATATGGCTCCAGACAAACAAGCAATAATCCTCTTCAGTACCTAGATCCCAGCAATATGAAATGCTGCAGTGCATATATTTCTATTTGCAAAGCTGAATCGAACATCTGCAGGTTTTAAGTCATCTGAATTCTAAGATAACGATCATACAATTTAAGTGACGCCTGCCATTTGGCTGATGAATGAAAGTGAAAAACATTGCTTTAAAGGGGTTTTCTCACCACAATGATTAGCTTTAAGCATGTTCGGAAAGGTACATGAATAATAACAATATTTATATAGCGCCAACATATTCCGCAGCACTTTACAATGTATATGGTATAATTACAGACAAAAGAACAGACATTACGAAGATGAAGCTACTTACAGATGAGACACAGGGTGTAGGGCCCTGCCCTCGCAAGAGCTTACAACTATGAGGGTGCCTGGGGAAACAACGGGGAGAAGTGCCTAAATTTACAATGGTCCAGCCTGTTTCATAAAATATGAGGTATTTACAGAAAAAAAAAATTGGAGGGGTGAACCTGCCGACCCATACAGTACATCTATATTACACATAAGTCCTGTGAGTGCCCTTAGTAGGAGTGACAGAAATGTTGGTAAGAAGTGGGGTTAGTCAATTAGGGGTTTTTGGGTAGGCCTGCTAAGGAAATGTTTTTTCCAAGATAACCGAAAAACTCGAATGGCTGGGTTGTGCCTGATGGTACTGGTAGGATGTTCCAAAGAACGGTTGCAACGTGTGCAAAACTTGAGACAGGCATGGTAGGTTCGAATGATTGTGGTCTGTAGTTAGATGACCGAAATGAGCGGAAGAGCGGGCTAGGGTGGTAGACAGAGACGAGGGAGGAGATGTAGGGGGGGGTGCAGTGCTGTGGAGAGCTTTTATAGGTGAAAGTGATTAGATTTATGCTGTATTCTAGTACTGGATGTGCAACCAGTCATGACTGACACAGGAGGTACGAGAGCATCGATATATGAGGTGCTTGACAGAATGAAAGAGTCTGGCTGCTGCATTCATACAGATTGGAGAGGGAGAGTTTGCAAGAGAGACCGATAAGCAGGATTACAGTAGTCAAAGACGCGAAAAAGAATAAGACCCACAATGAGGGTTTGAGTTGTTTCAATAGTGAGAAAAGGAACGGATTCTGTATGTTCTTGAGTGTAGGTGACAGGAGCGGCCAGGGTTAGGATATAGGGGGAGTGAAACTGCAGATCAGAATTCTCGAAAAACCCCAAGAAAGACGGGCCTGCTTGCCTAGGTGTTAATGGGGGTTGCCACACACTAAAGAAAAAAATCAGGATGGGGTTTGGGTTAGTAGATGGGGGAAACAAAGAATTCATTTAGTGAGGTTATGTAATAGATGAGAGGACAGATGTTCAAAGACAGCGGTCAGACTATTATCAATTACATTGTTGTTTTGATTTTGCTTTGTTTAGGAGATAAAGATTGTATCTTCTCTTAGAGTACACACGTTTCTTTCTCCATGTTCTCTCTTATCTCTCGTTGCTCCATGCTGCCGTCAGTCAGTTAGAATATGTTAAGCCATTCCCAGCAGTCTTATCTCTAGCATCAGAGTTTGTTTACTTAATTAAATGAAAAGCTTCTACTCTTTAAAGCTCTGAAGCCGTGTGTACTACACTTTATAAATCTCCTGCAGTCATTTCACTGTAACAGGGAGAACTAGGATCATCAGAACTGATATGCCAATCACTGCTATAGACCCACTCACAGCTTAACCAGGAAGTGTTATTCTGAAGCTGGCTGTCGCTCTATAAAACCGCATCTTGAGACAACCCCAGTCAAGGGGGATGCTCACCCCAATACATAGTAAGCATTGTATACAAAGATAAAACAAAAAGACTATTATCACATACATTGTTCGACTGTTTTTGCCTCCTCTCACACCTCAATCTGCTTTTGTTCACAAGCTTTTCTAGGTTACCAACCTCTCTGCTCTAGCAGCCTTTGTCAGGGTGGTAACATCACTTCCTGATGTATGTTATTAGCAGCACGTGATCTTGTTAATCACTGCTGTAGAACCACTGACAGCCTGACCAGGAAGTGGGAGCCTGAAGCCTGCTGTGAGGAGCAGGGTCCATGAAACAGACTGTTGAGAAAACCCTTTGAAACTACAATGGTCCCTCTGGACTTTACCCAGATGCTGGGTTTATGCATGGGGTGTAATACCTTCCGGGATTACAGTATGTTGAGGCAGGGATTTAGTGGGGTTCAGACATGGTTTGCATGCTGGATTAGCAGCAGTTTTGAATGGGATTATATTAAATTGCATTATTTTAAGATGCAACCCTCAGTACAGTCAAATGTATTTTGTATCTTAGCCAAAGCTGGATTACACATTATAAACTGCATCTCAAATAGGCTAAGGAAGTTTAACTACTGTATTATTTAAAGGGGTATTCTTGTTTTATTGATCGACTTTAAAGACTTTTACCAAGTACATTGCTGTTCTAATTTTGCTTCTCTTCAGGGCTAGGAGTAGATCTTATCACTTTTTTTGGTATACAAGTCTCCATAGTTACCGGCCATCATTGTCTGCTCTTACAGGCTGAAGCAGTGGTCGAGATGGCGAGGTCACTCCCTGCCATGTTCCTTCTCTTGAAATACAGAAGCTTGTTTACATTACTTTCTAAAAAGCTTTAACCCTTAAGAGCTCTTTAGCCTTGTGCTATACAAGTTACAAACCTCCTGCCCTCATGTCACTGTAATAGGATCAGCCGGGAATAGCAGAGCTGATATGCCAATCACTGCTGTACCCCACCCACAGCCAACTAGATGGTGAGGCTGAAGCTCCCTTTCACGAGTAAACAACACGATGAGACAATCCCTTCAAGGACAGAAGTTGTCCTGTACTTCAAAGAGAACTATCACTTTTAAATACTCTTTAGCTTAGCATCATGGCTTACCTTATTATTAAAGCCAGGGCATCCTATTGTTTTATAATAATTCTTCAGGTTTACACTTTTGTTTTTTTTTGGCAGCTCTGTTTACTCTTAGGATATGTTCACACGGCTTAATTCCGGGGCGTACAGATGCCTACAATTACCCGAGTCCTTCGGAGCGTGCGTTGCGACCTTGCTCTTCTGACCTTGAAAAATTCTTTGCGTATGCACTGCAGAGAGTGAACGAGCTGTGACATCAAACCTAGTGTGAAGTGGAAAGCTGTGTAATCTGTACATTAGTGTCACATTTCATGGTAAATCCTTCCTGGTTGAGTAAGATCAGACTTGGCAAGAGACGTGAATCTCCGACAGAACAGGAAAGGGTACCTATTGTTGAGTTCAGTGATAAAGGGATTTAATCGTTACAAGATCATTGTCTCCAATTATGGGACAGAAAAATAAGCACTTTTGTAATTGGTTGCATTACCTCAGTACACTTAGTTTTAGCAGATATGAGCTTTTCTGTAAATCTGTGTTCTATTTCGCTGTTGGCATGGTCGGCACACCTCCCCCCCCTGTGATTTTCCCCGCCCTCGAGACACACCCCCTGCACGTGATTGACTGCTGACATTTCATTCAGCCTTTGGTATGGCGCTCCTCTAGAGAGGAAACAGCCCCGCCACACCCCCTGCGCTTGTTTGGCTGCCTGCACATTCTGTATTTACTCCGCTCTAAACTGTTAAAAATCGATAGTTGAAACCAAGGTCTGTGCGGGCATCTATACACAATCTCCCACTCTAGTGGAATGATCTGTGGGCAAAAACTCCTGTTTAAAGGCTTTTTGAGCCAAGAGGTTATTCACCTCCTCAAATCCAGTCCTTAACTAGCTACTTTGAAAAGAGGGCGTTCTGTTCTCAGATCTAATGCAAGTTCCCGCCTCCTTATGATTGTCCATTATCTGTAGTGTAATACCATAAAGATCCAACACAGTGTTTGTACAACCTTAAGCTGTAGTGTAGTTGGCTTCGCTAAGTCCAGCTCTGCAAGAGAGGTTAGAGTTCAACTCCATCAGTATTATTTTATGTTTTTATTTTATAAATGTACACATATTAAAGATATGAAAATATATGATAACATCTATAATTTATTAATAATACACTCACCAAGCCTCCCCTAAATAGTGTCCCATACCTCCGTAGTCACACCCAAACACTTCCAACATAATGTGATTACAAAGCATATACACTGGGATGAACATGATATTGGGTGAGCTATTATGTGTAAATATACATTTATAAGAGATTAACATTATATTTTAGGTTCTCTACATAAGTGTTAGAATTAAGGAGGGAAAAAAATACTCTGTGGTAGGACTAGAAACTACAAAAACAACCCCTTCATTGTAAGAGCAAAGCTCTACTACCGACTTGCATCAACCACCCAAGGAATTATCAGGTAGAGCAAGTGGTCTTCTCTCACAGCGGATTGCTTCTCTCATCCCTTGCTGTTTTCAACATACACATGTCACTGACACACAAGCAGAGGTCTTTACTTGCAAGCTGACATTTTTCCTTCTGTAGTTGAGTAACAGATCACTGCCTGGTTGTCAGTACAATTTGGTGAACACACTCTAGAACAGAAGTAAAAGCTGCTGGCATGCAGTAGTAATAGTGTGATAAAACTAAGAGATATAACATTGCTTTGCTGTCATGAGAACGTTGAGTGATAGAGTTGACATCTTTACTTGGTGGATAGCTGCTTTTTTTTACACATTATATTAATGACATCATTTAGGAAAGGACCTAACTATATGATTTCTAACATCCACCACGTCTACATTACATGTGGCAAAACCCTTTAAGTCACAGATCCCCTTCATATTATCACAGTGTTAATAGAGTCTCCTGCCTGTTAACAGGGGGATCGTAGGAGGGAGGGTCAGTGTGCAAATGCTCCATTAAAATAAGTAACACAAGACTGCAACCTGGAACAGAGGGGACAGGGGCATTTTGCAATTCTCACATGCCCTCATCAGTTTCATGATGCTTAAACTGCATATAGCACAGCAGGGAGCTTTGGTGGAGCCTGAAAGCGCAACATAAGCCATGCAGGAGCTACAGAGCTGTTATTTCCAGACAACCACATCCTCATCCCCCTGCTTCATACAAAAGATGATTCCAGTACTCTCAGTGAGGGGAGACACGCCTCCTAGAGGGGAACACGCCTGCTGAAGACAAGAAGACTCCCGCCCCTAGATTCAAATTCAATCTTCAGAGAAATACTGAAGAGCACGGAACAGTCGAAACTATAAAACACCCTAGTAAAGTAAAACAGTCAAAATTTCTGGGTTTTTTACTTTTAAGTATAGATGGTGACATTGAAAATATAAAAGAAATCGCCAAAAATGCTTAAAAAAAAAGTTTAACCTGTACACACAATTCATAAAATAAGTCGCTTTCTCATGACAGATTCCTTTTAACATATACTATTTACTGTATGTATATTCATCTTTAAAAAAATACATTCTAGTCCAAAGATTGGGCAGGCACAGTGAATGGTTACTCGGAAAGGTTGACAGGCACCGAGAACTAGACTCGCGCCTACCTACTATTTATGACTTATCCTACAGAGAGGCTATCAATTTTAATGAGCCAGAAATCCCTTTAAGTAACATATATCAGGTTAGGGGTAATGTGCAAAAGATTTATTATGCTTGCAGTAGTTTGCATTGGCAAAATCATTATCATCAGGACTGGCAGCATGCTGATACCCATAATTAATACACCTGAAAAAAAACGTACCAGTTAAGTGAATACAACATCCGTGCCATATGCTAATGCTTTCATCCTGATCTTCATTATTTCCTAGCAGAATGCCATAACTATAGTAAAGACTGACTAACACAGCAGCATTTTTTATGCCTTTGGACAGCCTGGTGAGAACCCATATGTTCATCGAAGTTACCATTTTTGAAGATCACTTACAAATGTGTCACTTTAGCTGAAGCAACCACTCGAAATGCACCTACTGTATTTCCATTTATTTTTATTTAACTAACATGACAGAAAAAGATTTGTGCCTTCCTTCATCTTTACAAAAATGGAATTTAAAGAAAGAAATCAATGTACTTGATAATTATTTAAAAGATCATATTTATTTTTATGTTACAGTTCTGATCGTCTTATAGAAGAAACTATAAGGTAAGAAAATTAATAATCTGTATGTGATTGAATTCGGTTGTCGTTCACAGTAGCATTATTTTTTAGGGTGCTTTCACACAGCGCAGTTTTGGTGCAGTTTTTACTGTGCTCCAATTAAGCTGCCTTTATTACCAGCAAGCTTCTTTCAGTTGTCTAAATTGTTTAGAAAGATGTTTCAAGTAAGTAATCACTTACTGTATTTGAAGTCTTGTGGATTACCAACACACTACTGAAAGAAGGTGGCTGGTAATATAGCCAGTTGGAGCAAAGTCAAAACTGCACTGTGTGAAAACAAACATCCTTATAGAACTGGCTTTTATATGTATTTTAACCCTTTTACTCCCCATAAAAATACACCATGTGCAACTACAGGTACATCAGTTAACTATTAGTACTCTGTTCAAGCAGGAGGCAGCCCAGAACCTACTCAAGGCTCTTTCTTGTAGTTGCTAGTAAGGCCGAAAAGATGCCTATCCATGTGTCTATAAACAGGCACAATGATGGCATGTAGAAGTATGGCAGCATATTGTTATTTAAGAAAAAAAAAGGGTGTAACTTGAAATTTCCTTAATGACACAAGGGGTAATTTATTTCATTGGGGACAATGAGCACCATGTCTGTGTGTTATGATTTAATTGCCTTTTCTACCTTGCATGGTATTATAAACAAAGGCTACAGAGAAAGAGCTGAAGAGATCGCCAGCGCCACACTCGCCTTTCAGCCAGACAGTAAGTTCTACTCTGCACTGATGAGGGGCAAACACCCCGAAACAGCTGTCTGTAGATGAACTTCACTGGCTTGGCTTCAATCCTTTTTACATTGCAAGACTCGTGTGAGTTACATGTGAATTGAGGATTACTACATCCAATAGATGGCGCTGATGAGCTCTTCAGCTCTTCCCATAAGCCTCTGACCCACCAAAGAATTGAAATAAAAAGAAATATAAAGTACGGAAAAACTTTTAAATAAAATATTTTATTTTTTAAAAAGTGAAATAGTGACTTAGTTGGGGCATGTGAGTTATAGCCTATTTTAAATACTTTATTTAAAAACTTTGTTGGCATTAGATATTGTTTGTGTTTCCTATTTTTTGGCTTATTTTCCCAAAATGAAGTTAATAAAAATTAAAGGGATATTTCTATCTCATTGACTAACTTTAAATAGTTGCTGACCACCCATAGGTTATAAACATCCAGACAGTGGTAATTTAAGGCTATGTCTGCACTGCACACAAAAACATCTGTGTTTTTCGTTTTATAAAAACGCTGAAAAAACCACTGAAAAGATATCCCATAGACTTTTATTGTAAAAACGTTCTGTTGTCTCCGCATAACGTCTTTTTTTCTGCTCGTTTAATTTGCTGGTAATTTTTTCAAACATGTTGCAAAAAACTACTGAGCAGGGCAGAAAATTTACTATTGGAGTCGTTTTTGGCACTTTTTTTGCAGAAGTACACACAAATCTAATGCTGTGCACAGGGCCGTTCCTAGGGGCGGGCAAGGCGGGCGATCGCCCGGGGCGTCGAAGCTTCGCTCAACCGAGGGGGGCGCTGCGACCGCCGGCCTCGCACCCCGCCTGGAGGATCGCCGCTGACTCTGCGTGGCTGTTTTATAACAGTCGCGCTGAGCCAGCAGCTGCCGGTGCAGGGAGGACTCAGGACGGATCGTTACCGTCCTGCCTTCTCCCCTGTATCAACGGCGCACGGTTTTCACCGCGCCCCCTGCGACGCTGGGATCTGCTCGGTCGGCAGCTCTGCCAGCCGTGTATGATCCCTGGGAGCTGCATGCAGCGTAAGCGGCGTGATGACGTCACGCTGCTTACACCACTCAGCAGCTCCAGACCGGGACGCGCGGACCGAGGTGAGTACTTTTTTGTTATTTTATAATTACTTACAGGGGCCATCACTGGCTACAAGGGGGGCATCCCTGGCTACAAGGGGGCCATCACTGGCTACAAGGGGGGCCATCACTGGCTACAAGGGGGGGCATCACTGGCTACAAGGGGGCATCACTGGCTACAAGGGGGGCATCACTGGCTACAAGGGGGCATCACTGGCTACAGGGGGGCATCAACTGACTACAGGGGGCTACTACCGGGCTATAGGGGGCTACTACGTGGCTACATTGGGCATATTACATGGCTACCATAGGAGGTGCTATAGATGGGGAGTTTGTATAGAGATAGGAATTGGTAGAGAAGTGCTGATAAATTGAGGAGTCTAAGATGTTTGTTTTGTCAATATTACAGTGAAGAGTCGGGAGTTGTCGTCATGGCGGCCTGGGACAGATGGAAAAGAAGAAGAGAAAGAGAACAACTCTTCAGAGACGTCTCCTGTGAGTCACTAGATATAACTTTACTGTAATCATTTTTATGTCTGCAGAGCCTGTGTTCAGCGGGTATCCATCACTGTATGGTCACTGTACGCCGGTAATATTGGTTGTATTATAATGGATTGTATTCAGTAATGGTCAGTTTGTATTATTCGGTCACTATATGGTGCTGATATGTGTTCATGGTGTGGCGATATTATTCCGTCACTGTGTGCTGGAGAGATGTGGTCTTAGTGGTCTAGGGATTCTGGTTTTGTGTAGCAGTGTTATTTGGTAACTGTATGACTATTATTTAGTAGTTTTATATGTAGCACATTGTGGTAAAGCTTTTGTTTATGGTGATGCAGTGTGTCGCACTGTGGCGCCATATGTTACGGGGGGAGGGGGGGGCAAATTTCTTCACCTCACCCTGAGTGAAATTTAGCCTAGGAACGGCCCTGGCTGTGCATCTTTGCAAAAAATAAAGAGCCAAAAAATGCAAAACATGCCAAAAAACAATGTTTTTTTTTTCAGTAGCTTTTGACGGGCAGTGGACAAAAAACTCAGTTTTATGAACATTTTTAGGATTTGGCTTTCAGATCGTTTTTTGTCCATTGCTGTATAGACATAGCCTAACTTGGAGGTAGCTTGGCTCTCCACTGCGAAGACAGGGATGGTTTATTAACATCCCTGTCTTCTCGATTACTGTGTATACACCACTCAACAGTTGTGCACACAGACAGGAAGCCGCCGCTTGGTAACTACCTGAACTGCTGTGTCTTATCAGACCTAGATCAGCTCTGCTGTCAGTGCTGGGGATAGATTTCTCCTGTAAGTGTATGTTCAAACAGCATTTGTTAAATATGTTTTTGGGTATGTTTTACGTGGTGAAAACTGACTCCAAAACATTTAACATTGTTCAGTTGTGATATCAATGTAAAATACACATCGTCATTCAGACAATACATGTTTTACATAAGTTTTTGCATTGCGTAAAACGGATGCGTTCAAAGTATTGACATGTCAATTCTTGATCTGTTTTACGTATTGAAAAACCCATAGAAACATTAGGGATACGTTTTTGCAGTCCAGAAAACGTATCCAAAAACGTACTCCAGTTTTTGGTACATTTTTGGATGCGTTTAACACAATACGTTTTACGTATTGCAAAAACTTACCCACGCGTCCGTTAGTCCCCGGAGTCGATTGCTAAGGTCTTAACAATCGACTTGAGGCCTTAACAACTGGCTTAACAACCGACTGGAGTCCGCGGAGTCGATTGCTAACTCTTATCAACTGACTTGTCTGAGGCCTTAACAACCGGCTTAAAGACATGTTAAGCGACTTCACAACACAGTAAATTATGTGTCCCCCAGTGAAGGTAAAAGGTCCCCCAGTAAGTTATCGTCTCCCAGTAGGTGGTTATATACTTTATATATCTCCCAGTAGGTAGTGTGTATTTATATGTCCCCCACAGTATATAGGCATGTTATTGATCCCCAGCAGGTATATGGGCAGGTTATGGGTCCCCTAGCAGTATATAGGCAGGTTATTGATCCCCCAGCAGGTATATGGGCAGGTTATGGGCCCCTAGCAGGTATATAGGCAGTTATTGATCCCCCAGCAGGTATATGGGCAGGTTATGGATCCCCTAGCAGGTATATAGGCAGGTTATGGATCCCCCTGTAGGTATATAGGCAGGTTATGGATCCCCCTGTAGGTATATAGGCAGGTTTAGGTCCCCCAGCAGGTATATAGACAGGTTATTGATCCCCCAGCAGGTATATTGGCAGGTTATGGATCCCCCAGCAGGTATATTGGCAGGTTATGGATCCCCCAGCAGGTATATTGGCAGGTTATGGATCCCCCAGTAGGTATATAGGCAGGTTATGGATCCCCCAGCAGGTATATTGGCAGGTTATGGATCCCCCAGCAGGTATATAGGCAGGTTTAGGTCCCCCAGCAGGTATATAGATAGCTTATAGGCCCCACAGCACGTGTATATATAGGTAGGTTATAGGCCTCACAGCACATATGTAGGTAGATTATAGCTCCTCCCTGCACGTATATAAGTAGATAATAGCCCCCCTCCCTGCACAAATAACAGTAGATAATAGCATCCCCCCCTGCACATATAACAGTAGATTATAGCCCCCCCTCCCTGCACATATGACAGTAGATAATAGCCCCCCTCCCTGCACATATAAAAGTAGATAATAGCCCCCCTCCCTGCACATATAACAGTAGATAATAGCCCCCCTACCCTGCACATATAACAGAATAAAGCCCTCTCACATATAACAATAGATAATAGCCCCCCCTCCCTGCACATACTGTATGACAGTAGATAATAGCACCCCTCCCTGCACATATAACAGTAGATAATAGCCCCCCTCCCTGCACATATGACAGTAGATAATAGCCCCCCTCCCTGCACATATAACAGTAGATAATAGGCCCCCCCTGCACATATAACAGTAGATAATAGGCCCCCCCTGCACATATAACAATAGATACTCGCATCCCTCCCTGCACATATAACAATTGATAATAGGCCCCCCCTGCACATATAACAGTAGATAATAGCCCCCCTCTGCACATATAACAATAGATAATAGCCCCCCCTGCACATATGACAGTAGATAATAGCATCCCTCCCTGCACATATAACAGTAGATAATAGCCCCCTCCCTGCACATATAAACTTAGATAATAGCCCCCTCCCTGCACATATAACAGTAGATAATAGGCCCCCCCGGCACATATAACAGTAGATAATAGCCCCCCCTCCCTGCACATATAACAATAGATAATAGCCCCCCCTGCACATATAACAGTAGATAATAGCATCCCTCCCTGCACATATAACAGTAGATAATAGCCCCCCTCCCTGCACATATAACAGTAATAATAGGCCCCCCCTGCACATATAACAATAGATAATAGCCCCCCCCCTGCAACATATAACAATATAATAGCCCCCCCTGCACATATGACAGTAGATAATAGGCCCCTCCCTGCAGATATAACAGTAGATAATAAACCCCCCCTCCCCTCACATATAACAATAGATAATAGCCCCCCCTGCACATATGACAGGTAGATAATAGCCCCCCCGCCCTGCACAAACATATAATAACCCCCCCTCAAATATACAGTAATAATAGGCCCCCCCCTGCACATATAACAATAGATAATAGCCCCCCTCCCTGCACATATGACAGTAGATAATAGCCCCTCCCTGCACATATGACAGTAGATAATAGCCCCCCTCCCTGCACATATAACAATAGATAATAGCCCCCCTCCCTGCACATATAACAATAGATAATAGCCCCCTCCCTGCACATATAACAGTAGATAATAGCCCCCCTCCCTGCACATATTAAAAATAGATAATAGCACCCCTGCACATATAACAGTAGATAATAGCCCCCCTCCCTGCACATATGACAGTAGATAATAGCCCCCCTCCCTGCACATATAACAGTAGATAATAGCCCCTCCCTGCACATATAACAATAGATAATAGCCCCCCCTCCCTGCACATACTGTATGACAGTAGATAATAGCACCCCTCCCTGCACATATAACAGTAGATAATAGCCCCCCTCCCTGCACATATTACAGTAGATAATAGCCCCCCCTGCCCATATAACAGTAATAATAGGCCCCCTGCACATATAACAGTAATAATAGGCCCCCCCCTGCACATATAAAACAGTAATAACACCCCCCCTGCACATATAACAATATATAATAGCCCCCCCCCCTGCACATATAACAGTAGATAATAGCCCCCCTCAAACCATGCACATATAACAATAATAATCCCCCCCCTCCCTACATATATAACAATAGATAATAGCCCCCCCCTGCACATATAACAGTAGATAATAGGCCCCCCCCTGCACATATAACAATAGATAATAGCCCTCCCTGCACATATAACAATAGATAATAGCCCCCCCTCCCTGCACATATAACAATAGATAATAGCCCCCCCCCTCCCTGCACATATAACAGTAGATAATAGCCCCCCCTCCCTGCACATATAACAATAGATAATAGCCCCCCCTCCCTACACATATAACAATAGATAATAGGCCCCCCTGCACATATGACAGTAGATAATAGGCCCCCCTCCCTACACATATAACAATAGATAATAGGCCCCCCCTGCACATATAACAGTAGATAATAGCCCCCCCCTCCCTGCACATATAACAATAGATAATAGCCCCCCCTCCCTGCACATATAACAGTAGATAATAGCCCCCTCCCCTGCACATATGACAGTAGATAATAGCCCCCCCTCCCACACATATAACATGAAATAGGCCCCCCCTGCAACAATAACAGTAGATAATAGCATCCCCTCCCTGCACATATAACAGTAGATAATAGCCCCCCTCCCTACACATATAACAATAGATAATAGGCCCCTCCTGCACATATAACAGTAGATAATACCATCCCTCCCTGCACATATAACAGTAGATAATAGCCCCCCTCCCTACACATATAACAATAGATAATAGGCCCCCCCTGCACATATAACAGTAGATAATAGCCCCCCTCCCTGCACATATAACAGTAGATAATAGCCCCCCCTACCACATATAACAATAGATAATAGGCCCCCCCTGCACATATGACAGTAGATAATAGGCCCCCAGCATGAATAGAGCTAATTAATAACCTGTACAGCACTTACCTGACCTCGCTCCCCGCCGCTGTCGCTGCTCCCGGTCTTTTCTTCAGCGGTGTGACGTCACCAGGCCGCGCGCGGGCAGCGTGATGACGCGCACACCGCCCGTGCACTCCGGCGCGCACAGAGCCGCATCCTGCCTGCGGCCACAGAGTACTCCGCGGAGCTCTCTGCTCCGCCAAAGCATCTAACTCTATGTGCGTCCGGCGGACGCACATACAGTTAGTCCCGCCACCGCTGCCGTCGCCAAGGTCCTAAGCCCCCAAGCCGATAGCTTAGCGACTGGTAGCGGCTTAGGACCCTAACGATCGGCGGCGGATAGCGGCGGCGCCGGGGACTAGCGTCCGTGTGAACATACCCTAACGGGCTATTACAACAGCTCTAGTTACAAAGGAAAACTCCTTCTTCTCCCACTTTCCCCTCCCTCCAAAAAAAAAGTGATATAAAAATTCACCACAAGAAATACACACAAAATAAAATATTATTCAAATAAATAACTAGCAGCCCAAACCACAACTTTTAGCCCTGCCCCAACTAGAAAACTTGATATCACCTGTATATAAATGTCTATGATGGAAAAGTGACACAATTACAAAACTTATTTTAGCGCCACTTTTGCGTTTAAAAAATTAAATACATTTTGATAGGCAATACGTGACTTTTATTTATTTATTTATTTTTATTCGGGTGGGTTTTTTAAATTAGATTTTTAAAAGTTTCCCTATGTACATGTTTATCCTATTTTCCTTTCATGTATTGCTCACTTTTATTGCTCATGTGGTCATGTATAACCTTATCTATCCCTGTGGAGAGAACAATAGATCATTGTGTCATTACATACCATTTGTAATAAGACCTTGTATAGATAAATAGTAGCTGAAGTACAGAGCTTAGTCTGCCCTGCCAAACAAAAGTTCTCTCACACAGCTAGAGAAGGGCAATATTTTATATGTAATTCTTACTTGCATATGAGTGCCGAAATAAGAAAAAAAAAATATTGCCAAAAATTTAATTTATTTTTTTTTTTTACCAGGAATACTGATTTTAACATAAATACTCTTTTCTATTGGGAGTGCCTCTTTTAAGGATTGTGTTGCTGAAAGGACACAAAAAATAGATAAATTGGGATCAACTAAAGCTAATAAAATAAGCATTTAGTACTATAATTACTATATCCTGATGTAGGAAAGATGACAAATTCCTTAAACACCACTGTGTATGGTGGTTGAATATTATAATAAAGATAATAATCATAATAAAAAGGCAAAAATAATAGCAAAATTGTATTTTTTTGGCTTTATAAAATTGCATTTCCTGTAATGGTATCAATCTATAGAATAAAAATATTTATACTTCAAAAAGGTGAAACGAAACATTCTACAGCTTTGATGACACTAGGTTCCTAATGTGTGTGACAACACGGCTTATTTTGGCGCATTTCACATCTTGGCGCCCCAATCATTACAGTAAACCACACTCTCAATAGAGAACTATGGTTAGACGCCCCTCTCCTCTCCCCCCGCTCGTACACTACGCTGTCGGGGGAGATAAGTGACATGTACAATTAAAAATTATATTATCGCAGCGCGAGTAATGCCTTGCCCTATGGGCCCGCGGGCAGCCGGCCCCCCACCCTATACCCCCCCCCCGCATCGTGGGAGTACACGCCCGATCATCGCGACACCCGAAGGACCCGCGTAATTGCGGGGCGATACTGTCAACCCCCTGAATAAAGCCGTGTGGAACTACCCATAACGGCTCGAAGCAAGGATTAAATGCTATTGTGGGGTTAATTTATACTTATGTATGCTATGCAGCTATCAGATGACTTGGTCCCTGGACAATATGTACACTCTTTGTACAAAAGAGCAACCTGTTCCCCTCTGGTGAACCATGCTCATCCTAAACTATCCAGCTGCCTGGCCCCCTGCATGGAGCCGTCTTCTAGCTGTCTGATTGCAGGTCTTACCAGGCTCTCATACTCCCATAGTATGACCCTCAGTTGCACTTCTGTAGTTTTAATGAGCTTTCATGATGGGGACTGTTTCAATTCAAACGCGACAAGCATGACACTTGATAAGTCCTGACTGCAGCTAATAAAACTATATGCAATGAATAACTGCAATCACAGACGTATACCAGCAAATGAAATTTTTGTGACATGTGAAAACTTTTTGTTGAATCTGTTTCAATTTTAGTTGCTCTGTATATTGTGCCTTGGAACCATCTTTTATATTGTACACAGATTAGTTGTGGTCTGCAACTGGCCACTGAGCGATTAGTATTTCTGTGGTAGATCTAGTAATAGCAAAACTAAATGTTTTCTGTTTTCATCACTCTCTCAGAGACTATGCATTATTTCCAGTTAATAATTGTGAACAGATGTGTAGTCAGCTACTAAATGACATGATATTCTACTCATCATTAGTCACTTTCAGTGCACCGTGAGGTTCATGAGATTAAATACAACTCCGGGTTTCACATGTTCTTGGGAGTGAAGAAGAACTTTTTACTGAAGATCTTCAGTGCAGCTTTTCTCATCTACCCACACACCATGTAGTTAAATAAAAAAAATAAAAAACAGAATCACACCTTAAACCGCAGGGTCTAGCAACCCTCGGCCCCCAGCTGTTGGAAACTACATCTCCAATCCCTGCCCACTGATATAGATTATAAAAAATGTAGATGTAGTTTGCAGTATCCCAACACTGGAGGGCCGGACGTTGTAACCCCAGGCCTAAACCCCTGAGGACATCAATTATTTAGTGTTGTAATTCAGGGTGGAATCAAAGGTACTAAAAAAAAAAAGGTGCTCAAATCTTTGAAATCCATGGCTTCTAACCTGAAAGGTTTTAAGAGAGGAAGATAAATATGTAGCAGCGCCAATGCTGTCCTTTGTTGCCCAATATCGAACAAACGATTCAGCGCTCAAGCTTACCATTTTTTTAAACCCCCTAACCGAACATGTGATAGTGCGTCATCCATACCAGTGTGCGAGCTTGCCAGCAATCCTAAGTCTGCTCTAGAGGCGGCGGATGCCAGCTCCATAGATAACTGCTGACACCGTGTGCCCCTTTGATTACCATGGCGATCTGAAAGTCTAAGTACCACCGCCTCCTATAAAGAGAGCAGAGGGCAGGCAGGCCATGTTATAGCGCTTCTAATAACTTCCTTTCTGTAAGTGATCGTCTAAGAGTCCCACTGGAACTACCTCTGTATATATATTTATGTAAAACAAAACCAACTCCCACCACGTGTTCAGACCTCTAGTGGAACCCCACATTAAGACGATATAAAAAATAAAAGTAAAAAAAAGAAAAATATACCCAGTTTTAAACGCACCCCCCCTTTTATTATGCCAATTTACAAATAAACTACACACAATCAATGGTATCGCCACTTCCGTAAAAGTCCAGTCTTTCAAATAATAATTTATCCCGTACGCTATACACTGTAAAAGAAAAAAAAGTCCAAATGCTAAAATTTGTTTAGTTATATAATTATGGTAAAATTTCAAATACCACAAAAAATGGAAAAAACTAGTTATAAAAAAAGTAGCAATGGATTCCAAAAATGGTACCAAAGAAATGATTAATTTCAACCAACAAAAAATTAGCCCTCACTTTAGTCTACAGGTGGAAAAAGAAAAAAGTTTTTGGCCACA
This sequence comes from Phyllomedusa bahiana, assembly GCA_025379985.1. Lineage (NCBI taxonomy): Eukaryota > Metazoa > Chordata > Amphibia > Anura > Hylidae > Phyllomedusa > Phyllomedusa bahiana. The sequence continues at coordinate 68,451 of JAODAL010012691.1, forward strand.
GAAAATGGTGCCTCAGTGCAAACTTTTAAAAATAGAGAAAGTTTTTATTTTTTAAAATTGCTAAAACATAACGAACACCCTACTATTTGGTATCACTTGAATCGAAATTACCTACAGAATACAGATAACACCTCATAATTACCAACCAGGAGAAGCCAAAAAAAACAAACCCCCTGCAATAAAGGTTGCAATGTACATTTTTCTTCCCCAATAAGAAATTTTTTAAAACGGTTTCCCTCTTCTCAGTACATTCTATTGTTAGTCAATGGCACTCTAAAAAGTTCAACCTTGTCCCTGCAAAAACCATTCTACAACATAATGCCACGTAATATAAAAATAACAAAGTTATTGCCCTTGGAAATCAATGTAAGAACAAAAATGACGGCCAAAGAGAGATTTATGACTGCTGGTCTGAATGGGGTTAAAAACTGCTCCTGCAGGAATAAAGCAGGCCTCAGATTGTTTATGCTTTGTAGGTAATCCAATTCGATTGTTTACTTAACCGTCCCCCTCTTAACATCTCGACTGATTACAATTTGGGGGAGCAGCACCTGGGTAAACCTTCGCCCAAGAGGCTGAAACTTGGCGGACCAAACATGTTGGATGGACTATATCCGTTCTACTGACACCAAGTAACTCAGTTATGGTCCAAAGGCCTAGTAAGAAAGGATAGACCCTAGACCCAATTACAAGGGAAAAATGACAAATGAGAATCGGAAAAGACTAATGATGAAAAGATGGGAGGGGTCATGTCCCCCCAGTGATTCGGAGTGGAAGTACAACAACACCAATATCCATTCGATTAATGTGGTAACACAGCTACCTTGGTCATGTACCAAGAAGCAGTCCCAGGCGGGAAACAAGAAGCCTAGGACGATTAGTAACCAAGGAATATGTCTGCATAACCCTGTAAACAGGCCAAATATAACAGGAAGTGAAATGCCACCCTGTGTATAAATAAGAAGGCGAAGTGTAAAAGACAAAGGTAGCTGCCAAACACACCATGCAGCAAAGCTATGGCACAGGGATCAAAAGAGACCACAGAATATGAGTAAAAAATACCCCGTTGACGAAAAATAGGTTGAAATCCACTTTATGGCAAGATGAAGCAAGCTAATGCTCCTGCCAGCGCTACAACAGTACTTCTGAAAGAGATGATAAACCATTGAAAAGATGGACTAAAAGCACCGCCAAGTTATTCTTCATTATATTTATATTTGCAACTAGTAGGCTTACGCCCCGCAATTATGCTGGGATTTCGGGAGCTCGCGCAAGCGTGGAAGTGTGTGGGGGCGTAGCCTCCATAGACGGTGTTGTTTATTACATGCAAATACATGTCACTTTATCTCCCCCCAAACGTCGTAATGAGATAGCTGTGAAAGCGGCGTAATCCAAGTTCCACTAGTGAGGAGCTGTGGATAAGCGTACTTATGTGGGCGAATTTCAAAAAACGCTCCCGTAATCGAGCGCAAAACGCAAGGAACTACGTCCCAGTTTTAAAGCCGTGACGAACATAGCCTGAAATGTTAAACAGTTGTGGGAACTTTATGTTCACTTGGTGAACTGTTGGTATTGACTTATTGAAATATTGAGGCTGTAGAGATACTACCTTGACCGGGCTTAGTGCCGTGTGCTTACTACACGGCCAAACCATTTATTGTTTGACATGGTGTAAAGGATGCCATACGTGATAAATACAAAACCATCCTGGAGGAAAGGAAAAGTGCAAAACCACTAACGAATAATGAGGAGTGCCCGTTCCCAGCTCCTTCCAAAACAAGTAGGAGAAGAGAGACTAGAGATGTTAACGAGGCTGCCCAGGACAGACATAAGAACGACACGACTGATGGCCTTAAAGCCTAGCTGCAACCAGAAGTTGTCAAGATAACCAAAGGAGATGGGGAAAAAACATGTGAAAGATCAAGGAAGACTAGGCAGTCCTTGGAGAACTCTGGGACCTATGGACCATGGGAAAAAACATGGGCGAACCACACCTCATCACGGGATGCACATACAGCTACTCAAGTACATCCAGCCTAATATTCCGGGTGAGGAGGTGGTGGAGTATGCAGGAATGCAGAAGAAAAAAGAACAAAGGGTATTTTCTTCGTTTTACTTCCCACAAGCAGGAGCATGGAAACCAAACATGGTGCACCGATTCGATTTGTGAAATCTTAAGTTAAAAGTGAAAGATTTGCTTGATCTGAAGAAAAACCAGGGCATGTCTGGCATGAGCCAAAGTGTGAAGTACTGCCAAATATGGACCCAGAAACCTATCAATGATCTCTTTGTCGTGTCCCTCAACATTCTGCTGCATTTGATATTTTATTTGCTTAAAGGGTCACTTACATCAGAAAAAAATATTTTTTTGTTAAAATCAGCAATACTGTAAAAAAAAATATTTTTTTTTATTTTTGGCAGCATTTTTATTTTATTTTATTTCTTCAGAGTCGGTACCCACCGGTACCAATTCGTTAAAGAGAGAAACTCTGGATGGGCAGTGCCAGATATACCTCTCCTCTTATTTGTATGTTCTTTCGTACCTCGTGTAGACACAATATAACAAAAAGTAGGGTAATGTGACATAATGATCCGTCTTTTAATGATCACTGCTACAGGATAGATAAGAATAGAAACTTTTTTTTTCTGCACTGGGGGAGTTTCCAGCTTCTTTCTCACTTATTAGGTTCTGCTGATAACACCCATATTTGGCCTGAAAAGAGGAAACGTCAAACAGTCCTGTCACTTTTGCTATCAGAGCTCACAGAAGGAAAGTCACAGAGACAAACCAGGAAATCATGTACATTATTAAAAAAAAAAACACCATCCAATTAAAAAAAAAACATTTAATATCCCGCATATAGCTTGCAAATTCAAGTGTGAAAAGTATTTTGTAATGATGGTAGGTGACCCATATAAAAAAGATACAACTGCGGAAAAGCACACTAGAACTGAAAGTGCTAGGCTGACATTTGGATCAGATTAGAGCAATCAACCAAGTAATCAACCTTTCTGGTTATTTGATATAAAACAGGAACTCCGAATCATACTGGCAAAATACGCCATATGCAAACCTCAGGGCTGGTGATAAATGTTACATTGCTTGAGGTAAATATGAATCACCCATATGAAGGTCCGGATTCCCCAGTTCCTCTCACCAATGCATCTGCTGTGGAGATGAATTTGTATGGTGCAGTGGTCAGACAAGCGTGTTACCATATTCAAGACAACTGTTGATAAAAATAAATAAACGATATAGATACAAACTCCCAGCCCATAGAGGTAGCCGATGAGGCGAAACAAAGGCAGGGTGGACAAATTAATTATCCCACGAGGGTTCACCTAAAAATTGAATGTTTTTTAAGCGAGGGGCCGAAGCTATTTTTTTTAAACTCAGTTCTATTCCCTGAGACGATTGCAAACTCTTATCAATCGGGACTGTGAGGCCATACCAACCGGCTTAGTTACTGTTAGGCGGATTTCACTAATCACAGTAATGTTAAATGTCACTCCAGAATAGGTAATATGTGCCCCAGTAAGTTATGAGTCCCCCAGTGTAGGTTAATTGGGTCCCCCAGAAAAGTTATATGTCGTCTCAGATAGGTCATAGGTCCCCCAGAAACTTGGTGTCCCCCAGTAGGTAGGTATTAGGTGTTTATATTGTCCCTCCAGTAGGTATTATATGGCAGGTTATAGTTTCCCCCTTTTGGTGTTTATATGCACGATATAGTACCCCCCTTCCGGTTATAGCTTTTATAGGTCCCCCATAGGTATAAAGGCAGGTTATAGGACACCCAGCAGTATATAGGTAGTTATAAGGTTCAACAGCCCGTGGACATATAGTTAGGTTAGATGTTCTCCATAGGATAAAGTAGGTTATAGGTCCCCCAGTAGGTATATAGATCGCTCTCTGCTCTGTAGAAGCCTGCAACTATATTTAGCGCCCAGGCAGTAACGCAACATACAGTATATCTCCCAATTAGTCCCCACGTCCCCAGAATCCTCGCGATCACATCAACATTGGGACCTTACCGGTCAAGCGAGGATTTAGCCGGGGACTACTGAGCTGCTTGAAATGTCGGGAAATCTCATGCGGGCCAGTCAAAGCTGGTTAGAGGGCCGGATGTGGCCCGTGGGCTGTATAATGCCCAGGTCTGCCTTTTGGTGCGTGTTGAATGCATTTTACCCAGCGCTTTTGAATACGTTTTTCAGATCCGAAAAACGTAATAAAAAGCTCTGCGAAAATGCAGTCCACGCAACCAAAAGGCAGACCTTGGCATTGGCCGGAGGTGCCAGCCCACCGAGGGCCCCCAAAAAACATGATTGTCTCTGTGTCAAACGATCAAGAATTGACATGACAATATCTTTTATGAACGGATTCCAAAAGATCCCTCACAAAACGCAATTAAAACACTCATAACGCGATCACATGATTTCGTCTGACCGCTCGATTCATATTATTACATTGAAAGCAATGTAAAACACACGCACATTGTGAAGAGTGCGTGTTCTTGGTGGGGTCCGACAACAAGGATCGCAAATGTATCTAAAGACGCAGGTGAACTCCCCTTTCGTATTGGTCTGTGGAGCCTGTAGCAAATTAACATTTATCACTTACTTGCGCATAATTGAAATGATCTTTGTGGGAAAACCCCTTCTAGAGTAGTCAGACTCTCTTATTGGATATACATTAGCCAAACACTTTGGTCAGCAAAGAGATTTTGATTTAGAAATCATCTCGCTCATATCACATCATCTAATTGATCATTAGCAGCTATTAGAGAGAGACGCAAACGCAACCTAGGCTAAGGAGTGAAAACACTCTAAAAGTTTGATGATTCCCAAACGTGTAGACCGTGAGGATGCTAAATGGTCAGGGATAATTTATACGCACGTAGCTCAGCACAACATACGGTTGGGAATTCCTGCTAAGACTTTGCTTATTAGGTATTCTACCCAGTTTTGCTCCGTTCCCAAACTGCACAGCACACATCCCTTTCTTCAGTAATTCCTTTTAGATGAAAGTTGCACTTTTTTTGCAGAATGTAAAGCTATCCCCATCCCTAATGTACAGGCTTTGAAAAGCTACATATCCTTTCCTGCCCGTTATCTTTATTAGCTCTGCGTTCTTCAGATGTTAAAAGCACTCACTCCCAGGATATATTCCTAATGAGGTTTTATAATTGTGTCCCTGGGGTGCTCTTTACATAAGCCTGCAGCACTCTGAATCCAAGCTGGGCAGACCTGTTCAGCTACAATGATAACTAGAAATGAGTCTAGTTACACTGCGAGACATTTTTTGCTGGAAATTATCTTCTGGCCACTGGAGAGAATTCAATAACAACATTTGAATTAGTCATTTGATTTTAGTAGGAGAGATCTTGTCTACATATTTTGGCCCAGTCCTCCGATATGGCAACTTTTCCTGGCATGGCCTTAAGCTACATGTCCTGTTAGTGATATCCATAGTATTAAATATTCCCTATAGTGGTGATTAAGCCGTGCTCGTCTTTGTACTGGAATTAGGAGAAATTGTACATATCAATCGTTTTTATTTACATTTCTGCATTAATACTACATTATAGTGTTGTTATTCTAGAACACGTCTGCTTCAAGTAATATTATACTGTGAGATCTAAGGTTGAAAATAGCCCAGGAGGCCCCCCAAAGAATGGAATAAAACGAAGTTAAACCACTGTGCTTGTGGTGGATTCACACCTGCATTTTAAAATTTGCCAAAAACGGATGAAGGTGGAAAAAAAATGGACGTAAAATAATCCATATTTTTAACTGATCCTTCTCAGTTATCAGTTAGAAAAGATGGATACTTTGACATCAGTTTACAATCCGTTTTTCTTCGATCTTCAGCAGTTCAAGGGTACGTCCACACGACAACGGTTTTCAGACGGTTTTCATATTTGAAAACAGACTGTCGGCTATCCCCATAGATTTTACTAGAAAATCTGCGCGGTAGTCTACACTGCACAGTTTTTCTACTGGGTGGATTTTCACACCGCCAGCATTCCAAAAACTTCGGAACATACACAATCTTCTGCCTGACTTTTAGTCGGAAGGTGTGGTAGTCAATGGTTAGGGGAACGGCCGAATCCACAGACAGAACAGTTCCCTCAAAGCCTAATTCCACAGGTCAATAAAATACCCACGCAAGAACACGTAGGCTATGTTCACATGATGGTAAATTCGCCCCCATTTCGCCAGCTATTTTGCCTCTAATACGGGCGAGAAGCGCCACCCGAGGAATACGGTAAGCCAAAGTCTCTCCATAGAGAACTATGTTTTTGCCTCGTTCCCCGCGTACAAATTCGATCTGTCATTGTACGCGCAGGGATAAAATGCATGTAAATTTTTCGCGGCGAATACGCGCTGCGAGTAATGAATGTCAATGGGGCCGGCGGGCTGCTGGCCCCCCCTCCTCCCCGCGCCAACGGGAGTGACCCGTATGTACGCCAGCTCCCGAAAACACCGTATTACTAGGGCGCGTACTTAATGGCCGCAGTACAAAACGTTGTGAAGCCATACCCTATAAACAGAATCCTACTGGCAAAATGGATACAAACAGACGACTGTCCATTTTAAATCCATTTCACACTGCACGCGATGCAAAAAATAAATGGAATGCTCTTTTCCGTCAGAAATCTTTATTAAAATTTTTTAATGGAAACATAGTAGCTTATTTTAATAACTAAAAAAGAAAGGATACAGACTGAATAGGAGCACACACTGACACTAATGAGACTTTAAAACCTCCTTGAAATACAAGGGAGACCGTTCCTTTAGGTTTCAGTTCGTTTTATGGTCTGACAATTGAACGAAACTCGAGGGTTTCATGGACGCAGATGTAAAATCGCAATTTTAGGGGTGAGATTCACAACCTGTTTTGAAATTTGTCAAAAATAGATGTATTAGGAAAATTAAAGGACATAACATAGACCAACTGAAGTATAAGCCATTTCCCACGCTAAAAATAGGGCCTTATTTTCGGGTACCGTACTTACGCTCCGAATGCGCAACTTACGCTGAAAACGGGCCCAGCAATTGACGAAAACCGCCAGTTCCCTAGAGAACTCTGTGTACTTCTCCATCCCCTCCCTGTCTCGGGAGAGTGAAGTGACATGTGGAATTACCACAGCGTGATATGCGGGCCCCAGGTAAGCAAGCAATGGGCCGGCTAAGTCCGCACACCTCCCCCCCCTCCCCTGCAACCTGCTCCCCACCCCCGTCCCACACTGGCGTGAAAGGTGCGTGTGTCGTAATTACGTCCCGCAGTTAACCGAGTGTCATCATAGCCTAATAGGTTTTTTTCAGTTTTATTAAGTTATCCTATAAAAAAGTGGGAGACGAATAGTTTGACGATCAAGTTGTGTTTTCCCATTCTCACAGTTTTTTAAAACTAATGTCCCGTTTTTTTAGATCCGACATTTCTGCACGTGCAGAAATAAAAAATGGATCCTTTAAGCAGACAAAAAATGGGTACAAATGTGAAGCACCAACTGTTTATAATCCATTTCACATTTGAACGCATGGTAAATCAAAAAAAAAATGAATACTGTGTTTTTCCCCTATTTAACCATAAAAAAATGGATTTCCAACAGAACTGAACAAAACTGATGACTTTAAAAACCCATTGAAATCAGTAGAAGACGTTTCCTTTTCCGTTCTGTTATTGGTGTCTCAAAATGATAAAGAATGATGGATTTCACAACGCAGGAGTGAATAAACCCTTACCAGTTTCAAATAAATTATATATACTAAATATTTTCTAAATAGCTGTAGGGTTTTGTTTTTTTTGTAGCACGAAATAAAATTAAAAGATCGATGTGCAATTTGATTATTTTAAAGGGAAAAAAAATAAAAAAGGGATAACACCATGTCAATGCAATATATCTGAGGAAAAATATCAGTATTCTATAGTATTGCTTGGATTTTATAAATGCCCAACTATACTTAAATAGTAATAGGTGAGACGCACTAATACAATATATATGTTGTACTTAGGTAAAAAATAACCCATACCAGCTACACTATTGCTTGGAAAAAGAGCCAAACGTGTCAGATACTTAACCTGAGTAATATAGTCAATATATGTAAATGGGTGTCCTAACCTTGAAGATCTTATCTTTAAAGGCGTAATATCTTGGATATTTATGGCCTATCCACAGAATGTGCTATCAAGGTCTAAAAGCTGTGGGTCCGATCTTTGGGTCAAGTCCTGCAACCTACACTACCCGTACAAAAGTTTGGGTACCCACCCAGACAATTTGTGATTTCCGCCCCTGAAAAAAAACCACAAAACTCATACTTATATTATCCCAAATGATTGCAAAAAAGAAATATAAATCTATCCAGACATTGAGGTTAGTAAAATAATTATATTGTATTTAAATATAATTTTCCTACTTCAAACTTTGCTTTTCGTCTAAGAATGCTCCCTTTATCAGTCAGATTACAGGCATTAGCAGACCTTTGGCGACCTAGCAGCTTGTTAAATTTAGCTGAGGTAAACTGGAGAAATTTCACTCCCATGATCTCCAAGCCCCCTCCCACAGTTTGGATTGGCTTGAAGGACACTATTAGTCGGTACCTTACGGTCAAGCAGCATCCCCACACAGCACAATGGGTTGAATCTGAGACTGCGCTGCCACCCTGCCATTGACCTAAATGAATACCAGCTGCCTCCTGCATCTTCCCCTAAATGGTTTCTTGCATCAATTTGAGTGTGCTTTTGGGGTCATAGTCCCTTTTCAGGATGAAATGGCTCGCAATCAGGCCCACCCCACAGGGGTATGCATGGCACTATGCGCAAAATTGAGTGAAAGCCTCCTATATTCAAATCCTTTTACCTTAACAATCTCACCCACTTTACCATCCCAAAGCAAACCCCAGACCACATATTACCTTCCACCATGCTTGACAGATGGTGTCCAGGGCACTCCTTCCAGCATCCTTTCATTGTACTGTGTCCTCACAAATGTTCTTCTTTGTGATCCAAATCACCCTCTAACTTCGAGTATCAGTCTGTCTAATACTTTTTTCCAATCTCCAACTTGTTTATTTCCAGTGTCCTGTTGTTCATCTTAGAAGCCCATATTAACTTCTTTTCCTTTTATTATCCAGTCTCCAGATATGGCCTTTTTCTTTGCCACTCATGCCCCTGAGGCCAGCAACCCGAAGTCGCCTCTTCACGTAGACGATGACACTGGCGATTTGCGTACTATTAATTAATCATGCCAGTGAGGACTTGTGAGGGCATTCCGCTTTATATCAAACTAGAGACTCTAATTACTTAGTCTTAGTTGCTCAGTCATATGTAGAGCAGCGGGGCCTTCCACTCTCTTTCTACTCCTGGTTAGAGTCCATTTGCAGCTCATCCTCAGAATGAGTAGTACACACCGTTAGTAGGAAAACCTTCATTTTTTTCTTCCTTGGCAATTTTCTTCCGCCTAATAGCCTCCATCTCTCAGCCAGCAAAAGAATAGACTGATCGAAATTCACTGGAAAGCTTCCTTTTTTCACCCTTCCTGTGCCATTTTGGTGCGAGTATTAAATCGTACCACAATGTAATGCTCCAGATTTCTCAAACTACTCAAAGGAGGTCTGTTTTAAAGCTTCTTCTATCAGCAAAAACTGTATTTCCATCAGCTTGCAAACCATACTTGCACGAAGGGTTTTTTCAAAATAACCAATAGCTTTCTTACACAGTTAGCAAACACAATGTAACCATTAGAACGACTGGATGTGAAAGTTAATGAAAAGGGCCTCTATACCCCTATGTAGATATTGCTTTAAAGGTTTTTTGCCATGATGTGCCTTATCTGCTAAGAAGCAAATGTAAACAAAGCCATGCTGAGCTGAGAAAGCGAGACACAGCCATACGCACAGAGCCATGCCTAAGGGAATCGGTGAAATGTTCACTTCAAATAATCAATACTACAACTAGTGTAGTTCAGATAGTAACAAAAGACAACACCTTTTCTCCACAGCACTTGAAAGCCCTTCATTTCCTCTGTCAACAATAAAGCAGATCTACTGCCGATAATAAACATAACAACAATGGATTCTGTAAATCAAAACAACAACAAATTTTATCTACCACCTCGCCGTGCCTTGAAGAGCTTCATCACTCCCTTTCAATCAGATGAAGAAAGTTTGCTCTGTGTTCAAGCCCGGCCAGCAGCTCTTGTCAGGTCCTATCTTATTAGAAGCTACCAAGTAAACTTAGGCAGGTAAGGCACCTGTAGCTCCTCATGCTGCAATATTTTCATATCACAAATTTTAAAAAGTTTAAATTACCACATTTTGGAGGATCCCACGTCAACTTACAATTGTGTGCAAACCCCTTTTAAAAAAAACATCCATGATAAGCGTTTCCAGTTAGAAAAGTTCATTATACCACATTAACAATGTTAGAGTTGTATTTCAGATTTATTTTAATGTTAGCTTCATTGAAAAAAACTGTGCTTTGCTTTCAAAAATAAGGAAATTTCTAAGTGACCCCAAACTTTTGAACGGTAGTGTATGTTAAAAACAGGAATCCTCTGTCCTACCTGCTGCCAGATTCAGATTTTTTTGGTTTAGTGCACACTTGGCCACTTATATTAGCCAGATGACAAAGGAACCCCACCCACAAGGAATTTTTGATTTCTGGATTAGCCTTCAGATTAAATTCGTTCCAGACTGCAGAATCTGAAGAGTGAAGAAATTCTACATAATGGCTTTTTTTTCTTGAACGAATAATTCAATAATTAAAATACTTTCTTTATCTTTGCAGCATTGCAATGGCTACGCACTGAAAAATCATACATCGCAGGAGGTATTATATTCAAAATCCATACAAGGCCGGATGAATACCTTGGCTAGTATCCTTTGCCGGTATACATATTCTAAACATGCATTAATAAACATTCAAATCTTATGGGTTTACAGTTGTGTATTTCGCATGTAACGAGTAACAACACTTGGCTACATAGCTAGATATGTAACCAGAAAGAAAAATGGTGACGTTGCTTTATGGTACTCTAAGGAAACCACATCTGGAATAATGTGTTCATCTTTGGAAAGCTCATCTAAAAAAAAAGAATAGGTCCAGAGGGGGCCTACAGGAGCTTATACGGAAGAACTTCATTTGTATAACCTAAAGAAATGTAAGGGGCAAAGGACCAGGTGTGAAAGTATTACAATAGTTATGTTTTAAGCCCCTTACCGCCCGCCACCGACATTTAGATGGTCGCTTGTGCGGTTCGTTCACTCGCGACGTTCTTAGAATCGCTGCAGAAATGGGTTTATGATGCGGCCCCCCCATTTCCTGGCGCCGCAATATGCGCTGGGATCGGGGCCTGTTACTTTACAGCCCTGATCACCAGACATCTCCTGCGAGCACCGGGTAGCGAGGAAAACCACCGCAACCCGGTGCATTAAACACCTTATGTATTTTGGTGTGCGTACCGCAGCGCAATCAAAGGGTTCCCCGCTCTGTCGGGGATCGAACACCCGATCACCCGAAGAGCCCGGTGGAAGCGGCTCACAGTCACCCTGGGGACATAGAGTGACCCCCAGACTGTCTGTGCAATGAAACCATAGCCTAGCGGACGCACTTTGTCTGTCCTAAGTCACTGGCCGTGTGTCGACAGACACAGATTAGAATGTAAGCTACGCACTTATATGAATATCTAATACAATTAATTAAGTGTAACAAAAATCATTTTTATTTAAATTTCAAACAGTCTCTCCCAATCTGGAAGAAAAAAAAAAACCATAAAAAAGTGTAAAGAAAAAAAAAAAAATAAATAAATAAATAAATAAAAAAATAAATGAAAAAAAATAGAAGAAAAATATGTTCTTAATTAAAAAATAAAATGTGCATAAATTACACACCACAAAAAAACCTACACAAAATTTATTATCCACAAACGACCGTATAAGAACCTGTAAATAAATCTAAGCTATCAAGTGTAAATGTGAATAGGTGGAAAAAAATATATAATAACAATTATCGTAGCTCACCTCCCGATTAAAAGTTCCCGGTCCGGTGAGCCGGTTTTCTAGATGCTGGAAATCTTAGCTTTCTCTTGCACCTCGGGTCCTCTACCATGCTCAACGTAACACAAAATCAAACTGAAGGATCGCGGGAGCGCCCGGCACAGGCGATAGCAAATCAACATCCGGGATCCGAAGATCCGTTAGTGAAAAAAAGCGTTATGTAGCAAACCCAATGGTAGCAAGCATACTCATGGCTAAAACCGGGTGGGACCCGTCGACACTACGCGTTGTTCGAGCCAGAAGCTCTTGGTCACTGTGAAACCTTCTACGCATAAACGTTTATTAGAATTTTACAATAAACAATAAACATTCTGGAAATCAAGAACAACCTTGAAATCAATGCACCATGTTGCATAACAGAATACATAAGTATTTGAATCATAACTCAAGGCGCAGCTGAGGAACCTGAGAACATGGAACCTCGTGGAGGAAATGTAATAAAATGCGAAAGCATTTCAATACTATAACGGAGGAAAATAAGCAGAACAGGACATTAAAAAAATAAATAAGGGAGACAACAAAAAGACAGGACAAGGAGACAGGAGGGGAGGAGGGGTATGATTCAACAACGGAGTTGGTCTGAGTTGACCATTGATCATTGCGGGTTGAGGGTCCAATATGAGTCCCAAAGGGACCATGTGTTGTAAAAGAGGTCGAGGTCATTATGCAGAGATGCTGTCAAGTACTCCATCCTACGCACTTCCCTAATCCTCTGCATGAGCTTTGGTTTATCGGGTGGGACGGTTTGCTTCCAATTTCCTGAGATCGAACATCTCGCTGCAGTGAGGACATGGAGCATAAGGCGAGCCGTAGGTTTGAGATTTTTTTTAAAGGCTCATTGATATCTGTGATAGGACTTGTTAAACTGGTTCAGCCTTGCTTGAAACAAAATGGAGAGCTGTGCACAAGCATGACCTGCTCACCACTCTGCTCTGTGACTTTCAGGAGCCCTTTCCTAAAATAAGAGCGGGACGCAGAGTTGAGACCTGCACCTATCGGACAATGATATACCGATATACCATCATTTGCTATTGCTATTAGGATGAGTTGTATGCTGATGGGAAGACATGTTTCCTTTTGAGAACTGCTGGTTATGGGTTTGGTGTAACACTTCTCATCATTGTGTGACTAGATTAACTCTGATATTTCCCCTGTGTGAATGCTCCCACATACTCCATATAACAATAGCTCATAGAGATGCTATCTGCAGCATGAGAATAATCAGAGGTCACCCAGGCCATTCTCCTGCTGAAGTTCTTGTAACGGATGGTTCTTTTTTGTTATATAATCATCAAATTGTTAAGTCAGAACATATTCATTTATATTAACGCTTTAATGCCATGAGCTAGGAATTGCACAGGACCTAATAGTCTGAAAGACGTAAAATACTTAATAACATTAATGTCTGGAGTTAATACATTGATAGCTATATATTTTACATTTACCTAATTTAGAAATAGAATTGCTTCTGTAAAATTACTTTTCAGCCTTTCTTTTGCACGCTCAATCCCTCACATATATTGGATGGAAAATAAGTCCTCTGGGAGTTGTTTTCCATTCAGAGTGTTAGTAAGCAGTTTGACAGATTGCATTGTCAGCAGGAATGTTATTGATCACTACTGTAACATAACTATATAACAGTTATCTATGCTCTTTACAAGTAATGCACATTCAGTATGGTTGCATGTTAAGCCCTGGTTTCCAATATTTCCTGTACATCTTTAGTATAATCCCGTGTGTATAGAATTTTATAGATGTTACCGTACACATAATAATTATTGTTGATGACCAAGCTTTAGCGGAGGGCATTGATAAAATCATTAACTGGGTATCTACATCTTGTGAGGGTTAGGGTATGTTCGCACGGCGTGTTCACTGCGTGAGTACATACGTTTATAGATGTGTGTTTGAATCCGTGTTTCGGACCCAAACACGCATCTGGCAATGAGCAGTTTGATTTTACATTGCTAGCAATGTAAAACATGCATCGGTGTTCAGACAAGTGATCGCCGATGTGTGTTTACATCTTCCAGATCCATTCAAAGAATTGACATGCCAATTCTTGATCCAAAAGACACCACCGACATGCTATTTAAAACTGTAGGGTGTGTTTCTGCTTCAGCCAAAACACATCCAAACACGCAACTGCGTGTTGAATGCATTTTGGATCTGATTGAAACAGCATTTTTTGGATGCAATTTTCGGATCCAAAACGCCGTGTGAACATACCCTTAAAGGAGTTGTCTCATTACGAGCTTTCAGCCTGTCAGTGTCCCTGGTAAGTTGAACTGAGGGGCGTGCTTCTTGGTCTGTCTCTTCTGCTCCCTCTCCCCCCTCCCATCAGCACACAGGCAGCTACGTAACTTCTATACAGGGGGGGGGGAGGGGTTTGCTCTCAGAGTTCACCCTGTGTGTGCCTGCCTAGGTCTGTTGCAGGAGAGGGCTGATCTATGAGTGTAGAGAGGAAGGTGAAGTGGTGTGCTAATAGAGCAGAGGGGATGCATGTGTTCCTATATCCCCTGCTTAGCTTACAAGTCTCCACATCTCCAGCAACAACAAGGGCAGTGTTACTATACTCAGGATGTCTCACTAATACAGGAGAACATAAAGTATTCACATGCCCCCTGATCTCTATAGTATTAGTATAGTCACAGTTCCAAAGACATATCATGATTATAGTAACAGGGTCACTGCTGTCACATCTATCTGTGTAGAGAGCAGGAGGAAGCAGGCACACACAGGGTTAATCCAGGCAGTAAGGACACAGATGCCAGAGTCCTCCTCCCCCTCCCGAAGCATTCTGTAATGTGGGAGGGGCTCTCTGCTCCGACCTGTCTTCAAAGGTGATGAGTCATTCAGACCTGACAGCCAGTAAGATAAGGATCAACAGGTCGGCTGCTATAGAAATTTGAGGAGCTGATGTAGTAATACTAACAGGGCTAGCTCAAAATCAGTAGGACATTTGTAATGAACATATATTGCAAAGCTGCTTGTTTTTTAAAGATCTTTAAATTAAAACCCAATCATTGTAGCGAGACAACCCCTTTAAGGAGAGAAGGAATACAGCAAAAATATTCTTGCGGTCTGCTAGAGAACGGAGAAATATATTTTTCAAGAAAATCAAAATTTCCAAACATATTGCCAGATCCACACTGTCATGGCTTCTAATATCCATTATATTGTTCTGGAAGTCCAAACCTCAATGCAATTGAGAATGTGTGGCTGGGTGTCAGACTTTACAGATTCATGAATTGTTGCCAAACAGCCCATGCTAAATAATTATAAGAACACAATACTAGTTATACATTCAGTTCTATAGTATGTAATGATTATAATGCTATATTAAATCATTTTTTTTTTTTTTTTACAAGATTATTTTCAGATGTTCTCATTAGTGGCGCTATCACTTTCTGTCTTTTTTTTCCTTCTTCCCATAGTGACAGATGAGCGGACTGATCAATGGAGACTTAGGAGCCCTTGGTTTAATTACTATAGAACATGGTAATGAGAGTAGATCCAGGAAAGTGCTTAATATTTCAGCAGCTGTCTTCCTGACACCTCTCCTGGGCTGTTAATGGGAAAGTGTACTGAACAGAAACCAGCAAGTTATTTCTACTGGGCCACTCTTCCCTTTTAGTTCCCCGTCATTGCTCTTAGGGAAGATATAGTTGGTTGCTACGACACATGCTAAGTTTATTGAATGCAGATGGATGAATAGCCACTCAAAACAGGGATATGTAAAGGGAACATTCATTTAACGAACAAGGATTTTTAATCGAGTAGAGAATGAAACCAATATCTTAGGTAAATGTTGACGTCCATACTGACTGTGGTTCACCCATGGATAACAATTGTTGCCATTTCTCCACCAACTTCTCCCAATTCCCTCTATAATGGTATATTATCCTTTTCTGTGTTCATTTCTTTACAGAGCTTTGTATCGAACACTGAAATTAGACTCTAAGCCGTTTACAAGGTCATTATTAGGCATATTAAAGAGGGCCAAAACTAACCCCACTCTTAGCAGTGTACATACTAAGAAAGCAAATATGGGCGTTCTGTGTCTTGAGGTCACTAATGTCTCATGCCTGTTTCACGGTGTTGTCCTTAACCTAGCGTCACAGATCGTTTTCCTGCAGTGAACAGTCTCATCCAGAGGATTAACCTTCGGAAGCGCCGGGATTCTCTTATCTTGGGCTCTGTTATTGGCATTTGCACTATCTTGCTGCTTCTTTATGCTTTTCATTGATAAATGATACAGACTCTGCCAAAAACCAGAAGAGCAACAATGTCACGATGGAAAAGAAGGAAATTGAAGCTCTGCACACACCATCTGTACATACGGGAGTGGGGATATTACAGAAATACTTTACATTTTATATTGACAGGCTAGAGTACTGGCAGCATCCGCGTTGTAGACCAATTGGTGTACATAGTCATTGTCAGCTAACCTTCTACGTACATACTGAATTTTGAGATTTATTAAAGGCCCATTGATGTCTATGATAGGATTTGTTTAATTGGTTGCTTAAAGGACCATTAAGCCTGTATAAAAATGATGGTGTTTTAAGTTTGCCCGTTAAACTATGGAAACATCTCTTACAATGTTCTGTATGACAGACATTGCAGATCAGTTAGGTCCTGTAGAAAGCCTCATGGTTAATATTACTAGTGCAAATAGATCCTATTTAGGTATATGAAGGTATCTCACAGTATACCAGACACATGTATATAACCAGTTTACTAGGTATAATACTACCAAGGCATGCAGAAAAAGAAGTCAGTCTCCAATATCCATGCATCACAAAGTATGTCATTTGTGAAAACATTTTTGTATTTGTGGTGAAGGAGAAAGCATTTTGTAATGGTTTTGGTTCAGTGTTCCTTTAATGACCTATGTCAGGAGATAGCAGACATCAGTTATTTCTACAGTAACCATACCGTCACTATTTGGCCAGACTTTATGGACATAAAAATGTATAGTATATATCTATAACCTTTTTAACTTAAAAACAAATTGTTAATTATTATCATGGTGGGAAGCTGGTAAGACTGCAATGTTAATTTGAACTGATGCAATTATGGACCAGCACTTTAACGTGGGAGGTCAAATCTCCTCTAGGTTCCGTGTCAGTCGGCCAGCCAAAAACAAAGGCTACTTATGGCAGGCAGTTTTTCAATTTTACACAAGTTGATGGTAAACGGTGCATTCTTAAAGCTGCCTAGAAGCATTAACCCCAATTTTTCGGCTGCTGTATTATTGACATACATGTGTGCCCTAATAAATGCTATCCCAAAACTGAGGTATACTACAGAGTTATTTTCCATGTTATGGACTGTTCACATGTGGCATTTTGTCCTCCGTTGCGATTATTCATTCCCATACATGATGAATGCTATGGTGGGGTCCTAGCATATATATTTCGCCGGGAAATAGAACAGATGTAGTTTTAAAATTGCCAAGTTTGCTCTATTCGTCTCTATGCATTGGATACAAAAGCATTGTCTAATTTTTCTTCTTTATAATCCCACCATGAACACCTGCAATGGAGGAAAAAAACGCTGTTTAAACACCTCTAAAGGACTGGATATTCAAACCACCTGTTATTCTACATAAGCAAACTTGGATCACCATAAAAGTTCTGTACACTCCTGTGGGAGGTCCAAGTATAAGGTTTGATATTACGCCGGTTGTTACCCTTAGGTTTATTTGATAGACTTTTTGGAGCCTGTGCCGCAGAGTTCGTAAAAAATTCTAGAAATGTTTTTTTCCATTAAACTGATGACCTTCAAGGCGCAAAACCAATGGATCTCATTGTAGTCGGTAGAGACTGTCGGGCACTGTTGGTATCCGTCATTTAACATACCTGAAGAGGTTTAGAACTTTGTGAACCAGGCCCTAGACTCTAAGCTCCTATGTTTTAATTTAAGAATGAAAAGAACTTCTAGCTACATATATTGGTGAAAGCCTAGCTCTAAGCTTAGTGCTTGTAAAATACATTTAGACAAAAGCCAGGAAACAAAACCACATTGCTACATACATTTCTGTTTGTGCCTAGGAATATTTTCTTCTCTGTTCAGGCCTAGAATCCAAATTAATTTTAGGTGCAAGTCCCTGCATCTCTGCTGTACCTAAAGAGCATTACTGCATTTATGATAGCTGCATAAATCACAATATTTAATTATATATTCCCCTGCAATTTTATCGACTTTCAAGTTGAAAACACATTGGTTGAGAGTAGCCAGCACAGTCAGTACCCTTTAATTATATTTAAATTGGCGCATTGTAGCAACAAATTCAAAGGATTGTCTATTTTCTGTTTTTTAATTAATTTGTGCCTGTGCTGCATTTGGAAAATAGAAAAACTATCAACCCTGTCCTCATCTCTGTAAGTGCCCGTTTACACGGCAATGGACAAATACCGGTCGGTTCATCTGGTTTGTGTTCCGTGCACACGGCCATGGGGGAGTTGCCTTTTCACCGCGATGAGCGGAGAAAAGGCCCCCCGCCCTTCACATTCACTTGCACATATTCCATCCGAAAACCGGATAGAAGAATGTGCATGTTGAATGTCTTTCGGGCGGCCCGCGGGCGAAAACAGCACCGGGCAGAAAACCCGTGCAGTGGGGACTGCTGCACGGGTTTTCCATAGGAGCCCGCTGTGCTCGTTTGCGGACGGTTTTTCAGACGGTCTGCAAAACCGCAAACCGTCTGAAAAACCCAGCCTCAAACCCGTGCCATGGGGACATGCCCTAAGGGTATGTTTACATGGCTTTTCTTAGACTTATTTTGGGGCGTATTGCGCACCCATTACGCCCTAAATAAGCGTAATAAATGCCTTTAGAACACTTCCTATTCACTGCAATGTAATATCGGTGTCATCGCTCAGACAACGCAGATTTTACCCAAGTATTTTTCGACATTTACTGTCCACACCTGCAAATAATTGACATGTCGATTCTTTGATGCTTGGTACACGCTGTCAATACTAGAGTATAGAGGCATAGAAATCCACTCCAGGCGTTGTTTCATCGTTGACATTCCGCAAGAGCAGAATTTTCAAGGAGAAAACAACGCATTTTCTTTGCAGAAGTGTTTGCACCGAGAATACTTGGTGTGAAAGTCTCCTAACAGTGCTTCCAAGGTCGGCCATATCCCTGCTTGTCTGTTCATTCTGGTCCTGGCAGCTGGAATGTTACTGATTTGGCTGCAGCAATCACATGACACTTAGGCTATGTTCACATGGCTTAACTGCGGGGTGTAATTACGCCCCGCAGTTACGCCGTGTGGCCGGGGGCGAGCGGGGGGCCGGCACTTCGCCGGCCCATAGACAGTCATTGCTAGCAGCGCGTATACGCCGCTAGAAAGTGACCTGTCAATTATCTCCCCCCTCGGCGTATTCGCCGAGCAGGGAGAGGAGACGTAATGCATAGTTCTCTATGAGAACTGTGCATTACCGTAGTTACTGGGACGGATTCAGCCCGTAATTGGCGCACTTCGGCGGGTAATTACGGACTGAATTACGTCCCAGAATAAGCCGTGTGAACATGGCCTTAATGACGTTACTGATGAAAAGAGAAGGGTGCTAAAAAGATGATGTCAGATAATGCAAGTTACCGCTGTGATGTTCGGACTGCCAGCACCAGAAGGGAAACAGAAGACTTGGGGAGATGGCATACTTTGGCAACATTGAAACAGAGATGATTGTTGCTGTTTTTTATTTTCTAACTGCTTTATTAACATTAATTAAAAAGTGCACAAACCCTTTAAACACATTTAGCAAATGACAACTATTTTAAAATTTTCAAGCATGTTATATGCACCTCTTGGGCAAATGTATTTCTTTTATAGGCTGCTGACGACAAATTAACCTTATGTGTGGTCTGATCCTAAAGTTATACCGAAGGGCTTATGCATAGGATACGGCCCAATGAATGTCGCATGACTGCACCTTGTAAATACAGCCATATTTTTATGTCAGTTACTGAAGCCAAATACATGAATGAATACTAACGGCCACATGTATGAAATCTGTAGGTCTTAACCTCACTTATTGCCTATAGCTATAAATCAGAGCGCCCCTTTAATTTCATATAATGGTCTGGAAAAATGAGAGGGGCAATCTGATTGGTTGCTAAAAAAAAAGTGAGTTTTAGAAATAGACAGTTTTCATACATGTGGCCCTAAAAGAGAGAATTGACAGTCTTTCCTTTTACATCTTTCCTTCTTTTTGAATCCACTTCTGGCACAAAATGTATGCATTACAGTCTTCCCTCTACTCCGTCTGTGCCCTTCCTGTTGACTTGGCCACATTTGTATCATGTTTATGGCCTCCATTCATGGTATCTGTCAGGATATCTTGAACAATTTATCACAATGGATACTGTGACAGGGGTTTGACGGTGCCATACACATCTATAGAGCAAATGTAGTCTGAATTGGACTACATTTTCTCCTTACCAAAAGTATACATTTTATGTATTGGACACAAGAGGTTTAGACCGCTCTTTTGTGTCTGGCACGTAAAGCCTATACTTTTTGTAGGCAGCAATATTGTCCAATTTGAAATACGTTTTCCGTCTATGTTTTATGACCCCCGTCACAACCCTGCCACAGTATCCATCGGGATAATATTTTTTAACGTATCATGATGAATACCACAAACTGAGTCCATAAATCTGATAGGAATAGCGCTCTGCAAACAAGTAGAGAAGGCGACAGATGCAAAGGGATAACACAACTGCAGATTCATTTTGCACAGGTTTTGTTTGTAGTCGATCACTACAAAGAAACCCATATCTACATAAGAGCCGTTTACACAAAATTGTTTAGGGTATTGTAATCAAGACCATTTACAAAGCTGATTAGTTTTTGGAAGGATAAATGTTTCTAAGCCAAAAATTAATATACCATTGTTAGCCACTAGAACTATGTAGATACATAACAAATCTGCGGTTCTTTGTTATTTTATTCTCCCATTATTACTTGTCAGTGAACGGCAATTTACTGTTTAGTTATTATAGCTTTGGGTTAAATGTTTACCTGAGGCATTAAAACTATATAAAAAAAAAAAACCTTGAGCCTGAAGCATACTTCTGGTTAGAGAAACATTTGTTTCACGGACAGTTGTTGGTGTTTTGGGTTGTAGGTCTGCAACATTCCCTAGAATGAAACAAATTGTGAGCTCATTGCATTTTAGTTGCCAAAAATTTGTCGTCTGAATGTTTCTCTTCTTCCCAGAGATCGGTTTTGTATCCATGGTAATTCACGGTGTTGTCTCACCATGCTGTTGCACAAAGCCACAGCCAGCTTCAGAAGCACACTTCCCGGAAAGGCTGTGGGTGGTTCTACAGCAGTGATTGGCATACCAGCTCTGCTATAAAACTGGAGATAAGACTCAGCAGGGAGTGACTTGCCATGGTTGAATGGCAGCTTAGAGTAATGAGAGATTTCGGAGAGCTGGTCGGCAACCAAGAAAAACTTGTGTGCACTAGCAGTAGATAAAATCTTCTTTATCTCTTGAACTAAGCAAAATCAAAACAGCAATGTATTTGTTAATAGCCTTCATGTAACTTTGCCGTACATATTACAAGCTTATGATTGTGGTAAGAAACCCCCCATTAAGCAAAGAATGAAACAAAACTCCCACAGTGTACATGTAGCCTTACTTTTAGCTGAGCTGAAGATGGCTGTGCTGACCTTGGGAAACTGAAAAGTAACAAAGATTCTATGCATCCCCTTTTCTCTGTGACTTCATCATTTTTGTTTTTTTAAGCTAAAGGTATGCTTTACAGTACATGACAACCTTGGATGTGTGTAAGTCACTGGATTATATCTACCACCTAATAGATGGTTGCAGCTTTTGATTGATGTAATACTTTAATGTGACAATCATATCCCTTGGAAGTTCTAATTATAATGCAACTTTTTATTGGCTTCAGGATCTGGGCTGAGCTCCAGCTTGGTCTGTTTAACTCCAAAGTTCATGCAACAGTTGTTTCCACAGACATGCAAGGTTAGTGTGACTGAATCAGTTACTGCGCTGTTGTGTGGCTGTTGCACATTTCCATAAAGACATCACACAACCTACCTGTGATTGGGATCCCATGACTGAAACTGGAAACCTTGTGGCAAAAGATGGAATGTAGTTGAGCCTAATTAAAAACTTTCTGCTTGTAAAATAACATTTTGCACACAAACACTTTTGTAGTTAGATGAATTTCTTTCTAGTGGTAGACGGTTTAGACCATAAAATAGCTGCTTAGACTGTTGCTACATGCTTGCTTGGACACTGCTGAGGGATCTCCGTTAACAAGTGACCAAATTGTCATTGTCTGATTCTGGCGGGTGCTAAGGCTAGGGCTACAAGGTAATTTGAGTCCACGTGATGCTAGATGCTACATCACAACAGATAGTGAGAGCGGTCACGATGTAACCCGCAAGTTACTGCCTTATGACAATTGTCAAGGATCAAAACCTTCTAAGTTACTGCCTGAGCACAATCACTACATGGGTTGGGAATATAGCAGTGCAGAGTTGCAAGTTGCCATAAGTTGGATGTGACCATAGCTTTTCTCCATACTATTCTAACAAAGGGGAGCGGAATAAAAAATGTCTTAAAAGTATTGTCCACCATAAAAATATTTTTGTTTTCTGGAATGCAATCTGTAGCCTAAAAGCTTTAGCTTTTCAAACAATTTTCTTTTGTCCCTGTGTTTATGGTCATTGTAAATGACACCACTGTGATCTGAGAACTGGCAAAGTCTGCTGTGTTAATCACTGCCAGGCGGCCTTCACACTGTGTTCAGGATGTCTACTAATACCAAAAATGGGAATGAGCCCTATCCAAAGCAGAACGTACATGGTGCCAGGTTCTATTTCTGATGAAAAAAGACTTTCAGTGGATATTCTAAACCTAAGATTGAAGGCAACCTTATGTGGAAATAAACCATGAAGGGAACCATAATAAACAGAGTAAAATATATTGAAGTATCTGATACTGTAATTTTAACATAGTAAAATTAATGCAAATTCTTCGAATACATTTCTATTTTATTCTCTGATGACGTGTGTAGTGCCTGGCAAAATTACAGCTGGGAACTTATTGTGGAGTTGCGGGTTTATAGGAATTTTTGTACTTCTTATTAATAAGATCTATCTCTTAGCAATACAACTTATAGGGATATTGCTAGTATATGCCAGTATTTGGTGGTGTTCCGACCTTTAAGATTCCGATGGGTCACGAGAGAAAAATGGGGACAGTGCAAGCCTTCACTGTTTTTCCACATAGTGTCACTCCCAGCTCTTCTGGATCCACAACCAGACCCACTAACTGTGAATAGTGCCCCTAGCATTGGGCACTGCTTTGCAGGAAAAGACTTTTAAGGAGCCACAGTGCTGAATAAGCATTGCAGGCCCTTCTTTCTAGAATGTGATAGGGTCCCAGAAGTCAGACCTATCAATCATAAAATGATCACATACACTAGCAATATGCCATTACTTTAAGGGAGTATTTAGATAAGCATATTACTAGTGTACAGGAAAACCATATACTTACCCCAAAAATTTGATTGGATCTAATCATAAGCATCAAGTAAAATGAAGGTGTACTACAAATTAAGGATTACTGTCTATTGTCATAAGACCAGAAATACACTACACTACAGTACAATAAGGCTATGTTCACACGGCTTATTTCAGAACGTATTTACATCGGATTGCCGATCGTAAATACGTTCTGAAATCATTTTGAAAATCAGTTGCAAATAAGTGCCACTAAGTGTGGCACGTATTTGTAACTGATTTCCCGACGGATTCACCATCTCCATTCATTGTAGGTGGTGAATCCGTCCGTAAATAATTGACATGCACATTGTTTTTTCGTCCGGATTGCCGGCGTCAATCCGCGGCGGCAATCCGGCACGGAAATACGCGTCGTGTGAACGACGAGCCGTATTTTCTATTGAAATCAATACAAAATGGGCTTTTACTTATTTCTGACTGATTTGCCGACGGATTGACGATCGTCAATCCGTCGGCAAATCCGCGGCGAAATAAGCCATGTGAACGAGGCCTAAGAGTCACATTTATGAAAACTGTCTTGGTCAAGACTTTTTGTTGCCCATAGCAACCAATCAGAGTTCCCCTTACATTTCATATAGTGCTCTGAAAGAATGAAATGGGTGCGCTGATTGGTAGCTATAGGCAACAAAGTAAACTCCGTGAATAGTTGACATGTTGCTTATCTCCCTATGGGCAACAAAGAAAGTCTTAAACCAAGACAGTTTTCATACATGTCCACCTAAGTTTCCACTTGCCCGTAGATTTTTTACTAGTTTTAGAAAGCCAAACAGCTAAATTATAGCATCTTTGTTATAGCTCTGATACCCTGGCCTCCTGTAGTACTGTGAACCAAACTTATATTACCATAGAACCCTATGGTGATCTAAATTTAGTTCAGTAGAAACCTAGGCAGTCTGCATTTTGGCCATTGGATACCATCCTGATTTGCAGATTTACTAGTCTATAGAATAGATTAATTGATTCAGCTACTCTCTTCAGTTCTCCTTAAGCTGGGCTTCACATAATGCATTCTAATGATAGTGAAATTGTGAACCTATTTGTGAATCGGCACATTCATCAATATTTTTGTTTCGTAAAGATCATTATAGAGAGAGAGGGGGTAAAGGGAACTATTTATTCTCTTTGAGCATAAAAACAATTAAAATCTGATATATCAACCCTGTTTAAATGAATCACCATCAAATACAAAATGTTAATTTCTGTATGCAAGGACTAGTAGCCCCTACTGAAAAACCCAGGCACAAATGTTAAAAGTAATCTCTTTCCACTGGCATACCATGCATACTTGTGGTCTCCTGTAGAATATGACAGATAATTTATTCACCATACTTCGTGTAAAGTTTTGGCATTGTGAAGGGATATCTGTACCCAAAGTATCCACCTGTATATAATCTTTCCTGTCTAATAGCACTTTCTTATTTTGCTTTACAAATTGCTCATTGAAACTAATTATATTTTATTGCTCTTGTAATTATTTTCCCATTTCTGCACCTAATGTGCAAATCCTGTCTGTAATAAAGAAAAAAGCTTTGTTATGTAATTTAATAATAAATTAGAGTTATACATGTTTCTGTATGTTTTCCTTTCTTATTGTGCTGTCACTTTCATTGTTAGATGCAGGTGGTGTTTAATAATGGGGAATGTCACACTGGACTGTCATTTTTCTGTAGTTATGTATATTGTTGGTTAATGTAATTGCTATAAAGGGGTTGCCTAGCAGGGGTTGCTTTTCCTGTGATATATGTAACCTCCCTTCTCTATGGCCAATCAGCAGCATTTCCTATTTGAAAGCTATTTCCCTTTGCCTTGTAAAACCACAGACCACCTATTTTCCTTCATTCCATCCTCACTCTTACTCAATGTTCTACCTCATCCCACATTTTGAAAGCCATGGGAGGCAGTGCCAAAAGAGTGAGACTTGCAAGCCTACCCTAAGAAAAGCCAAACCTTTTTGGTCACCTGATCTCCTGGGCTTGATTCGGAGCTGTTTCCTGTGTGTTCAGACACACAGAACTCCTGGACGTCCTGGCAGCAGCTGATGTAGAACCAAAAAAAAGCCCACGCAGAACTTAATAAAACTACAAAAAAAAGCCTAATTTTGAGAGAAATATCATTAAGAACATATTTTTTTTCAACTGAACAACCCCTTTAGTTGGTTTGTTACTTGTATTAACACATGAATATTCATAGCAGCTTCATGTCACACTACATATGAACTGTGAGGGCAACAAATCACACTTGATAGCAAATAGGGTAAGAGAAATAATTACTGAAACCCTCCTGTCACGCCT